>JAQFZY010000771.1:0-21693 GCA_034696285.1 Hypogastrura burkilli | reverse complement strand
TCTAATAACATTTGGTTCTTGGTGACAGGATTTTTTTGTCTTTAATGTTTTATAATATTGAGGAAGGGCCCGGCTGTTCACCGTGGACCAGGCCCCAGAGTTTCACGGTACGGGGCTGATAGTGAGCAAGGTTATCGGAAAGCTTTGGGCTTTATGAAATGAAAGGAAACATATATTTATATGCACATCAGTTGGCCAAGGCTCTTACTTTGTTACTTAACGTGACAATGCTCTTCCTTTTGCTGTTTTGCTTATCGTAGATGACATTCCATGGGGCCACAACAACATCCTTTGGATCCTAGTTCCTATAATAGATCAACATACTTCCTCAAATTAACAGCCCTATTACGCAGCATTACGTCAATTAGTTTGCATACTTACTAGACAAGCTATTTAATTAAATGGAATGCTTCCTATATTTTAGCGGCACTTGGAATTAATATTTATTGAAGCAAGCAATAATGTATTCATGATTATTATGTTGGGCCCACAAAAAAGATATTTTTACCGGAAACTGCTAAGTGAAAGTCACTAATTCCGTTGAATTCGAGCTTAGGCTTGGTTATATGAAACCCTATTAAATATGTTAAATCATGATTATGATGACAATAGAAATAACCGATTTGTGTTCATAGGTACTTATTGTAGTTACCATTTATTTTTTCTGGTTATATCTGTCTTAAATTTTAAATATAAAAACATAACAAATGTACACAAATAAACACAATGTATACATGTGTCTATTGTAGTAAGTATAATTCCGTTCATCTTCATAATAACAAAAATAATAATTTAATAGATTCTTGTATGTAGATTAATAAGGGATCTAAGATGACAGGAATAGGCCATGGAATGCTACGGGAACATGTGACCTAAACTGGGCCCGCCCCAGCTCTCCCATCGTCCTCCCATCAATGAAAACAATAAAATCGTTGGCACCCTCAGCCGCCTCCGAGACGGCAGCCACAAGGACCCCGTCGTCCTCTCCCTTCCCGTTCGGATTCGGAATGAACTGGGCCTCACCCGGGTACTGGCTCTCTGTCCCTCTCCAGGCTAGCGCCTCCTTGAGCCGACTGTCGAACTTGGTGATGGCGTTCCGGCAGGGGCTGTCAGCGTAGGTCCCCGACCCGTAGAAGAAGCTACTCGGCTTCCCAAGGTACTTCTTGTTGATGACTGGGGACTCGAAGCCGGCCTCTGTTAGGACTTCCGGGGTCAGGACTATGGTGGAGCCGGACCGAACGGCTGTGGCCGTGCTCTTGACTGCGACGAGGTCAACCCCCTCGGGGGCATCTTTGAGCTCAACTATGGGCACAACGTAGCGGACGCCGTGGGAGGTAGCCATATTCTCAAATTTCCCGCACCGAAGGTTGTCCAGATTCATGTTTTGGAAAATGTCGGGATTGCTGTAGGAGTTGATATCCACAATGATCTGGAGAGAGTAAAGAAGGGAGAATATTAGTAAAGGAAATTTAAAGATGGGCGTCATAAACTTACTATTCATATTGAAATGTGCTACTATTTAAATTTAATTATTTCATTAGTAAATAGTTTTGAGTCTGTTGAAATGCGCTGTAGTATAATTGATTAGGAAGGAATTGGGAATGCATTGAAAGTTTAAACAAGTTTTAGAGTCGGAAGTTCTCAAAGCTAAACTAACTTCTTTAAATAATTGAAAAATCAATTAATGAAATCGCAAGTAACAGGATTCAATTAAAATAGTAATAGATTTCAATTAAAATAGTTGAAGTTGAATAATCAATCTGATTATAAGAAATACTAAGGCTAAGACATTTACCTGATTATTCTCTTCGTAGGCATTAATGAAGTGGAGGTAGAAGAAGGGATCCTTGGCTAAGAACTCAGTCTTGAGGACCTTCCCCGTCTCCTTCTCAATAATGAAGAATCGGTTCTTGAGGTCAGGCCTCCATTCCAGATACTCTGAGAGCGTGGGGGAGCCCTTGAGGATTGAGGCCGCCGCTCGCTTCAGGTTCATGACCATCGGCTGCTCAATGAATACAATGTAGTTCTTGGTAATGGTGAAGCTCTGGTGATTGTAGCTCATGAGCCCAGTCCAGCTTGAGGGGATTGAGGTCACGATTTTGGACTTTTTCATTAGGTCCTTGGCAGTCTGATTGGAGGCAGCCGCTGGGATCCGGACTAGATTGTATTTGAGCCCAGTGAGGAACGTGCTGCCCATGTTCCACGTGACCCCGGTCCCGGGCTCTGTGAGCGGATGGCAGGAGTCAATGTTGAGGCCGAAACACTTGTTGGAGTCGAATTTGTCTAGCGTGCCCAGAGAGGCCGGGTCAATGTTTCGGAAGAAGCAGGTCTCTGACGTGGCAAATACTTCCTTGCCCAGCTGGAAAATGCCCCCAATGTTATTGTCTGAGAGCTCTAGGGGGAGGCAGGCTGAGAGGCATTTGGAGAAGAAGCCCTTGGAGGGGTCAGGATAGCTCGGGGTCCCGAATTCCGTAATAACTGGTCTCTTGGCAGCCATTCCACGCTTGTAGGCGTCAGACTGGAGGAATTTCTTTTCGAAAGCTACGGTTTGGGATGAGGCGTCAATGGCGAACTTGCTGAGCATTGCGAAGCCGTCTAGCCAATGGTTCATTGTGAAGTCACCCATGTCCCATTTGGCGGGCCCGGTCCGGACAAAGCTCCCATTTACGTAGCTAGGGATCTGGCCTGGAAACGGAAATACAAATTAATACATGTTTTTTTTTAAAGCTAGAGATATTTCAGTTAAAATTTGGTAAAATTCTTACCATTAATTTGGGCCAATTCAGGGCTCAGGCTCTCTTCGGCCGAGGCGAAGAGTTTGGAAACCTCGTTTTCCGGCATGTTGATCTCTGCGTAGTCAAAGTCTTGGTCAAAGGACGAAGTCTGAAAATGCGTAGAGATTGATTTTGAGTTCTTGTGAAATGCTTATTATGACAATTTGCAGTGCAGCGCACTCTGAACTTGTAAATCCTGGCTTGCTTAGTCTTAGTGATCCTACTGTTACTGTTTCGATCACTTGTTTGACTGTGACTATGAACACGAACCGGCTTGCCTTTTATACCTACTCGTACAATTGTAGTAGTAGCCAGAGTTGAAAAACCCAGGTCTGCCTTGCCTTGGCTGCTGGAATCAAGCTTGCTTTGATTTTTTTAGTGGCATGAAAATATTTAGATACGTCACTCATTCACATGGGAAATTGGAAGGTATGCATTTGTACTGCTACGCCTAAAAACAAATCTGGGGTTTTTGGCACGCTGAAGGCTACCCTTGACTTGGGCTCTTCTTAATTCATTGTATTAGAGTCAGCTGTAAATTCCAAAGTACAATGCTACAATAAGTCCTTAGGCTTATTAGCGTTGTCCATCATAAGCTTATGCTAAGCAAAAAAGACGTCATGAGTCCCACGCCTCCATAGACTACCTGTACAGTAAGGCTAATGTACTTGCATATAGTTGCCCTACTGTTCCTCATACCTACTACTACTACAGTCTTTGAACTTGATCTTGGCATACTACACAAAGGTTATATAAATCCATGGTTACCTTTACAACCCACAACAGGTAAGTGTATAAGTACCTACAACTATCTACAACAATAAGTGATGGAAATGCTAATTCATTAGTCCATACGATATACGATGTGGATTTTCCAGTACACATTCCCAATTCCAGTTTTTTTATACTACATTCTACCTGTGAGTACAATTAATTGAATGTGCAGAGGTAAGGCTTGGATGAGATTTATACTGTCTCAAGGAAGCAGCCACAGGCTATGTAATATGTACTCATAGCTCATAGTGCATCGTAAATCGTGTAGGCTGAGTAGCTCGGGAATCCACAAAGGTGCGACAGGAAAAAATTAGCTCCTGAGCTTAATCACTGACTCCTGACAGGTTGGTCCTGGTCCTGTTCGTTGCGTTGGTCTGTCCCTGCCATGCCATGTGCGGGATTCTCCCCGTCCGTGACATATAAGATCTGGGATTTTTGATCTGGACTAATCTGGACGAGCTTGATGACGCGTAGCAGGTTGGCCGTCTCCCGTGTCCCGGATCAAAGACCTAATGTACTAATCAAGCCATATGTAGGATTTAATTTGTACCAATGATGCCAGCCGTCGGCCCCTTGGAAACCCTTGGAGGCTTATACAATATGAATTACGGTGGCTGGAATTACCGAATCCTAGCTAGTGCATAATTAAACTATCGAACTACCTATGCTACAGATGTAATCGGTGTTTGCATAGGTGACGCTCGAAAACTGGGAATTCTCTGTCTGGGGGAAAGGGGAATCTTAACACAGTTCATAGCATAACTCATAACCCTTGACTTCAGGCCTTACAAAATTTATACTATAATTTATAATTATGTAACTCTTAGAGCTAAAACTATAACAATACGTGCTGATTGATTTGTGACTTACCATTATTGCTAAAAGAAGCAAAAGTTCAAAGTACTGAGAACTGATCTTGTTATAAATGTCAGATAAAGTGTCACGGCTTCACGTCAGGTCGCACGTGTCAAACTGAGAGTACCGGTTTGGAGTTTCAAATGAACTATATAAAGCTGGCGGGCTTAATTTAGCGCGGCAATACGGCATAAGATAAGATCCCAATCGTTTTGAATCAGAGCGTGAGCACAAGTGCAAGTGGCTGGAATCGAACCGGCTTGCATTGAGTGTTTAGCATGTTTACGACATTTACTTGCATCACTTACATGTTTATGTAAATGTTCCTACGGCGATCCGCCGCGTTGTTAAAAATTTTCTTTTTCTTTCAATATTAATTTTCATTTTGTGCTATTATTAAATGAATTATAACATTTTATTTAACTCACAACTGCAACATTTTACATAGAATTTTTTTTTTTTTTTATTAAATTAATTTTGAGGTAGGTACTTCTGAAAAGCATTCGGCACTTTTTATAACTCAGCAAAAACAGAAAGTAGGAAGTACAGGTCCTTCTGCTCAACTAAAGACGGATTGTGGCTTAATTTCTGTGAGCTTCCGCAATAATGAATTTTTCATGTTCCATGCACACATGCAACTCGTAATTTGTTATCCCTTCTTCAGGTACGGGTTAGTCACCCTTATTCCGGGTTCCTGACCCCTGACCCGCCGCCATACACGAGTTTCCTGCCCTGTTCCGAAGACCATAGTTTAAGTAATACGGTTCCATTAACATTTACTTGAGATGTAACTATGTCTACTATGGTACAGTAGGTTGCCATTGTGCGAAATACTACCTTTGTTAAATTTAGTAAACAATAAGCCGCGCATGTTATTACAAGTTAGGTACATAATAGATGGGTATAGGTACTTGCACTACTGACATTTCTCCGATTCGATTAAACACAACATTAGTCAATATTTCCCTCCCGTAAACTCGTTATGGATCCGACCAAAACATGTTGCCCAATAATTGAAGTCGAGTTCTGTTTTTTCCCATTAAATATCCCACTATTTGTCAACAGTTTTTTACGCCTAACCTGTTCCATAAGAGTTTACAAAGGATTTAAGTGCCTTAGTCTTAATCCATGTTGGATTCTGACAGGTTACGAATCTAATAGTTGGGCATTCTTTGTTCTTTTGTTAATCCTTTTACCACACTTGTTACAATTACCGCAACAATAGACTACGCAAGGGAAGGCAAAAGCCAAAACATGTTGATCAGTCTAGCGTATAGATCTAGACCCAGATTTATGGATAATTAAAACACGTGTTTAGGCCCAATTCTTTCTGTGGTTCTACGACCAAACGACGCAATTCTTGTATATGGTACAAACAAACCCCGAAAAAGGCAGGTGGGCATTGAAACCAGCCACAAGCCGAAATGACGCCTTTTCAGAATTTAGTTAACCCAACTTAACCTAAGCTAATCTAACCTAGCCTAACGCGATAGTATAATTACAATTAGGCTAGATTAGGCTACCTCGAAGTTTTCGGGTAATGCTCGGTTGTGAAAAAAGAGCCCAAACTAGTTGTGGCTATTTCGGGGTTGGGGTGAAATATATACAAATAATCGGGATGGAATATAGAACTCTGGACTGGCCAAATCCGCCTAATTTGTCTTTACGATATTAATCTCAACAGCTCATGGTCGGCCCACAAAATGTTGCTTGCAAAAATTAGCATGGAATTGGCACAAAGATCAGCGTAGTACCCCAAAATGTATGTAAATTTTTGGAGGCAAGGTGCCAATCTAGACTGGTCTCAAGTCAGTCCATTCATCTGTAATGCGAGCTCATTTAGATTTGGATCCCACAGAACCCGGTTTCCGTGACTCTAAATATATGAACAGACTACAAAACTACAGTTATGTGCGTAAGCGTAAGGAGTAAGTAATTATAGATAACAGAGAAGGTCAATAGAATGAAAGGGAAACTCTTTTTATCTTGAATCCAAATCACAGGAGTTCTCTATGCGTATAATTTATAATACGTATATTTTATAGTGCTATAGAGCAGAGACTGGTTTGGCCTCTTTTTGCAATGAAAACAAACCAGAATAGTTCATACAGAGTTCCTATTTGGGGTTTCCAGCCGAGTTTGGAACGTGTAAGAATAGTACAGAGAGTGCCTAAACTGGTTAAATGCTGGGAGACCTGACGCAATTTCTGGACAGTAATGGCACATCAGTGCATTTCCTTGTAGGACTTATTTATATAAATATCTCTATATGAGATACAGATTCAGCTTTGAATGTTGACTGTTAACAAAATATTTAATAGCTATAAACGGACTTTATTCGTCATAATGTTTGGAATTTTGCTTATGTAGCACTAATAAATATTAAGTAATTCAAAATCCTATAATAACTGTAATCCTGTAACTTTTGTAGGTTCAGGCTCGGCCAACAGGATTAATATCGATCTGAAGCTTTCTAATAGACCTTTTTGAAGTATTCTAATGATGTTTCCTATGTTGTATATTTTGAGAACTCAAACTCCGCCGACTAATAATATATACTTATTTATTGGAGATTCTTGAAATAATGAACTAACTAGTCGGGTCGATACATCTTATAAATACGCCAACACGGAAAAAGGTAAATGGAGGTCAAATCCAGCCACAAGCCGAAATGAAATCTGACTGTAGTCACCTAACCTAACCTAACCCAGCTCAACCTAACCTGAGTAAATTTAACCTGATAGTATCATTAGAAATATCTCAAAGTTTTCGGGTAATGGTGGGTTGTCAAAAAAGAGCCCACAACTAGTCGTGGCTATTTCGGGGTTCATATTTAGATTTTCTAAAAACAATATTGGCTAGATTTTCGTTATTGTCCGCAAGGTGAACATAATTGTACCTTGTACCTATCTGTAGTTGTCCACATCATTCATGCTCTCAGTAGTCTCACGCTCTACAGTGCTCGTGGTTTATATCATTAAAATATTCTCAAGGAAGTCGAGTTTGGAGCTCGAGTCCCATTATAAGTAGGCATGATTTATACTAACTGTTCAATGATCTCTGGCTAGCATTAACATGGGATCCCGCAAGACTACCGCTCCATAGTATAAGAATAATACAGGTAAAAGTGGAATTCCCCTCCAGCTTCAGGAGCTTGTCTATAGTCCTAAATCGCCAACCACATTATTCTGGTTTTCCAGCCGTAATGCTATCCTATCTAAATCCGCAAAAAATGCCGGTACAGTATACGTCATGTAAATATAAGCTAAATGTGATACATGTTATACTGCATCGGGGCTAACGGGATTCTTTCATGATTTCCACGTAAAATCCAGCAGTGGTTCAACCCTAGGGAATTTCCCACTCTTTCCTATTCTTACGCTACTTGGGCGCGTTGCTAAATAATAATACGTTCCAGAAATAATTTTTGCAAGATCTCTGGCTTAATCGAACCCAGTATTCGTTATGATTGTTCACACTTTAGTTAGGCGCCGTATCGAAAAGTTATATTATTGCATCTTTGCTACAAGATATATATGTGCCAGGTAGATACTCGGGAAAATGTTCATACTTCGGGGGACCATTAACAAGTCAAAGTTGTGATGGCGAAAAATGATTCTGACATCCTGCAATTTTGCAAAAAACGACCATCTCTAGTACATTATTTTCCTTCATAAATACAGCATATATATACTTTGGGTTAGATCAAGTTGGAGATTTCCTACATTTTCCTTATATAACTGATCCCACTTAGCAAATTCTCAATTTAGAGCTTGCTAATTTGCACGCATTTTCCTCAAATCATGAGTTTCCTTTCGAAGGGCAGTTGAAGCTTTTGCCCACTTGCCACGATAATGGCTGTTTTTACATTATTCTCGAGTCATATTACTTACTGTAACACTGTAAGTTGTATGTTACCGTATTTTTGGCGTGTTCGGGATCCTGGAAGGACAATAATGGAGCTTAAGTGAAGGGCATTGTATTCTAGAGGCCTGCCATTCTGAAGAGGATCGATCCTCCGCTCGTTATAATTTATTTCTGATCCTCTCGTTTCAGCTCTTTTCAATTTTAGAAAAGCCACAACTTGATGGGGCCTTAGTGCCTTGTGGCATAGTTAATACTGGGTTCAATATTTCATATTCCCTCGCCCTTGTTACTTGTCCAGAGAGATAGTCCCAGTTGATTAATCTCTTCTCATCTCAACATCAATTTCTCAATATAATTTAGTGGGAAGAGCCTCCTCCTCCTCCGTCATTGTCATCCGGGTAACGTAATAGGCCCTCTCTATTCATTATTTTCGGCTTAAAGACATTTTGGTTGGGGAAGGCTCTTGAAAAATGGGGGATTTAGGCCTCGAGTATCTCTGTCATGTCATCAAGTTAAGCTGTGTAGGTAGTATTTTATTGCAAATTATTTATGGCTTGGCGATACTCCTCTAATAATGCACTCAAAGCAGTTCTGCGAAATTGGGAATTTTTTCAGAAGAGGTTATGCTTGGTATTGGTCCCAAGCTTCAACGTAGGCGTAGCATGTACTTATCAAATTGATTCCATAATTGTTTAAGTTACATAGGCCTATTCAATGTGTGCAAAAATCTATCGATGCATGCAAAACAAAGCATGGAAATGAGCAAATACGTATTTTGCTTTGGGCTAAAGTATATACAGTCTTTATGCCTACTGTCACTTAAAGTACAATACTAGGTATTAATTTTAGGTAGGTACCTGCATGTAATTTGTAAGGGACTCTCATTTCTGGAAATAATACACAAATGACACATAAATAAGGTACGAGTTATACTGGTTATACGCAATGCTTAAGGTGCGCCCAAGAAGAAGACATTCCGAGAATTTGCTCATTATAAATAGTATCTAGATTTAACATTTAAGACGTCATCTAATAAGTTGTGTAACTAAGCCAAAAAAAAATCTAACTATTGAAAATTAGACGCTCAAAATCTGCATAGTAGAATACAATAGACTTGCATAGGATCCCCGCCTACTACCTGCATTATGAGAGCGAGGAAAATGATTTTTCTAGGAAGTCTTGCGAATAAGGAAAATTGCTAGTAATTGAAATTAGAATCCCAAAAATGCAATCAGTATAATAATTGAAGATGTTGGACAACTGCATATATGTATATGGTGTCTTGTATGGTACTGGTACTAATAGAACTCCATACGCCTAAGTTAATTTTTCGGTCGGTATATCAGGCTCCAACTTCTAACTGCATGAATTAGGTTTAACATAGTTATAAGTATTAGGAAAGCCAGGATAAAACAAAAATCCCGTTTTCAAAAGATTTCTTAAAAAAACGAGCATGTCTACAGAAGCGTATTAACATCATCATTAGAATACGGAAAAATCTTTTTCGGAAAGGAGGCTGAATCGGATTTACAAAAAAGGTTAGTCGCAGGTATTAGAGTAAACCATATTAAGATTGACATAAAAAATGGACTAAGAAAAAGTGCAAAATAACCCTGAGCGGATGGGCCCTATAAAGACAGAAACAAGGTTTATCCAGAATCTTTCAATTTTTAATTAGCTCACATTTTATTTAAACAAACTCTTAACGATTAAACAGAATTGAAATCTCATTTTGTAATCACAATCACACTAATACAGTTATCCAACTATTTTCAGAAAAACACGTAGCAAAATAGTGGGTGTCCACGAAGACGCCTGGTTACGCTTTGTCATATTAACATATTAAGCCCTATTAGGCTAGGCCTACAACAATGAATATATTTCACTCATACCAGTTTTTCCGCGAACAGCTAGTTTTCCACCGAGAAACATCCCTGCCTATCCATGTCCACTATGCCTGAAATTTACTTGCTAACACATCCACTCCCAACTTCTAATTCTGCTACAATTACAGCTGAACGTCCATTATTTGTGAACCTACGCATTCTGCAATGGGAACATCTAATCCCCGAACTTGACCTTCGGCTAGCCTGGCATGAGGACAGAGGCATAACTCAAGTCCCCGGAGACACTAATGGGGCCTCTGACGTCAAAATGGGTTCATAATGATGATTAATATTTCATCCTTAACGGCGACAGGTGGGCTTGTAGGGAATTTTAGGTCTAATTCAGGGAATAAATATGATGACTGTTGACCTAAGCCTTGGAATGCACTAGGTATACTCTACTTCGTGCGAAAAAACAGCACTTGTTATTGATTGTCAAGTATTAGTACTCTGACATGAAAAATCATGTAGTGGCAAATTCCTTGAGGAGGACTCTGCGGTTTTGTTATTCAACCTGTTTAATTTAACGTTATTTAATTCGTAGTACTACCTGCGGGTTACTAAGTTCAGGCTGACCCCGTTTATTGGGAGCTTGATCTTTCTGTGGTATTTAGGTAGAACGAGAACAAGATTACGAATTCTGAGTACAGCGTATGAGTACACAAATTGCTTGTTGTTTTCACTGAATTGAATGCAGATGCAGAATCCGCACCCGCAGGCGATACCTTACCTACCTTGCAAAAACAAGGCCACAAGTCACAAGTGTATTGAAAAATCCTGTCCGTGATATAAAGCTAAAATATTTCCGAGTTCCCGAAACGTATAAAAAAAAAGTCATATCATGCTTTAAGACGAATCATGGAGATACAGGGGTCAAAGGGCAACGAATTCTTCTTTCAAACCCAGACAAGTGTTGTATCATATCAATGGTGAGCTAATTTCATGGAGACTTCGTAAATGTATAATACTTGACTTATACGGTATAACCCGGGACCCATGGGGGCCATAATGTGTATTTGTAAAAAGTTATTGACCTCCAGAAGTCACATTTGGTACCAGATGGATGTCAAGTGTTACATATTTCTGGGATTCACATAAAATTAACTTTCCATTGATATGCCACTTGCCCGGGCTTGAGCGAATGCCATGCTGAGCTTTGAGCTCAATGGTTCGCAAATTATGCCGTAGAGGTCAAGTGCTATATACTTTAGGCATTAAAGTAAAATTAGCTTTCCAGTCATATACAAGAAGTCTGGGTCTTAAGTGAAGTCTCCAATATGGGTCATACGATTGACCACAAACTTAGTATAACTTATTTTCTCTACACAGTTAGTCACTAGGAATATTTCACTGGATCTTACTAACTGTATTTTTCAATGTAGTTCTGGCCTTGTCCTTTCGGCGAAAATCTTCCATTAGGTATTAAGTCAAAACATTTTACATTTTTATTGTACGGGGAAGGCGGCATAAATATTCCTGTCTGTACTGTAACTGTACTATGCTTTTCGCAGAATCCGCGAGCCCTTATAAAATGTCAATGCACTTATACAAAGTAACAGCCCAAACCAAGGAGGAAAGAACATCCAGGCCTGAATAGGCAATAAATCGTACTGCAAAAAAGGACTCAATTTGCATTACAAGAGGCCTCCAAAGATTGGGCCCGTCAGTTCCGTTTCCCTCATGCTTGAGCTGATTTAATTGAAAGTAAGCGTCTCCCATGGCAACGCATTGATTTATTTACAATTTGGAATGACAGTCAACAGTCGTCCCATAATGTTGTAGAAAAACTTCCCAATTTTACAAATTTTAACTGAACGTTCTCCTGTTTTTGCAGCCAAATCTGAAGGTCAAAATAATGGAACACCACCCTGACCTCATGGGTGACAGGCCCTTACAAGAGACATATGTCAAATTTGACGGGGCTCCTTCAAGCAATGCTGGGACAGAGAGTGGGGACCGGGGCCTAATAGATGACAAAGCTGACATTGAGACCTTCCAAGTTCCATACGAGTCAGAGTCAGAGGACAAAGCGGAAGCGGAGGATGTAGCGGAGGCGACATATTTGGAACCTCAAGCGCCTGTGCCAGATGAAGAAGAATGGACTGAGGACGAGTGGATTCAGGAAGGGACCTACTTGACCCTTGACCCGGCCACTGGGACCGTGCTTGGGGCTGAGAGCTGGACAGCGGTCCGGCCTGAGCCCTTCATCCTGGCTTATGAGCCCTTCATGTTTAGGTTGGACTATACTCCAACCCTGTTAAGGGTCCGGGAGCCCTTAACATTTTCAAGGAGCCCAGGGTCCTCAAATCTAGTGGCGACGCTCCAAGTGACGAATATGACCAGGAAGTGCATAAGTTTCATGGTAAGTTCGAAAAGGCGATTCCAATATCACCACTACCAAAAAAGTAATTTTGAAACCAATTACAATACCACTACTACCAAAAACAGATTAAACTTTGAGACCAATTACGATATCACTAGTACTACCAAAAAAGTAGATTTTGAAACTAATTACGATACCACTACTACCAAAAAAATTAGAGTTTAAAACCAATTACGATGCCAATTTACCATTAAAAAAGAGTTCATAGATTTAGAAACCAATCACGACATCACTATACCGCCCAAACAGTAAGTTTTGAAAAAAATATTCCTATGCCACTTTACTAGTACCAGCAGAGAAATTTGATTTTTTTTACTAAATCTGGTACCGGAACCACCAGAACATTTGATTTCGAAACTTATTCCGACATCACTCTTCCAATTTAGTCCCCAAAATCCCTACTACCAACAATTTAGATTCATAGACCACCAAAAACAAAAAATGGATTTCGATATGTCAATATCGATACCTACCGAAAAAATTAGATTCAATATTCAGCTACCGTTCCACAAGCATATCAAATATTACGAATCTTGTATTTGGTAATCAATTCTGGTACACTTCCAAACGCTTACCAAAAATTATATTCGGATCTTTGTTCAAAAATTTAGTGATTCAATAATTTAGTTCGGAGACCACAATGATCTTTGATTAATGGATTCCGACTCCCAAGACCTGAAGGGCATGAAGTGAAAAAATTCTAATTTCAGCTCTACCCCTCGGATAGCCAGAAACTCACAATCCCGGACCACCTCGGGCTTCTCCATCCCAGGAAATCTACAGATATCCTTGTCCATTCGAACCTAGACCTTCATTACGGATTCCGGGACATTATTTCCGAGCACATCATGCTCTTTGCAGCTCCAGTCCGGGTGTGGGACCTGAACGGGCGGCTCCGGGACCCGGAAGTGGACTGGGACCGGATTCGAAAGGACCATTTGCTCCGCTTTTGGGAGTCCTATGGGACGGCTTCGTTTCCAAAGGCAGAGGTTCAGGAAGTATCGGATTTTGAGCCTGAATGTCGGGAAATGCTGTTGGAGCCAGGCCTAACTGAGAGCAGGATATGGGGACCTCTGACCCCGCTAGGTCAGGCGGCTGCCTATTTCGGGACGCAGTTTCGGGTGAGTTCTTCTTAAATCTTAAATCTTAACAGAAATGCTGAAAAATTATTTTTCCTAATTTATCCTGTTCTGGTCCAAATTTTTTTTTTCATACAGACCCTGAAGCTGAATTTCCAGAACGGTCCAACGGCTGAAGAGGAGGAAATAATGGCAGAGCTGGAACGGCGGACTTCCTTCTATCCTAATGCGGATGAGCGTGCCTTTATTATGCACTATGAGAATAGTCGGGGTCGGACTGCATTCGAGGCGGAGCTCCTTGGGCTCCAGGCACAGAAAACAAGGTTGAGGGAAACAGTGGAGAAAGCCTTGCAGTTGGGCCTATATCTAATCATAATCCTTGGCGTCCTCAACGACTTCGACCCGACTCAATGGAAATGGCCAGCTAACATGATTCCAGTGAAGCCGCCAGATCCCCCAATCTCGTTCTGGAACCCGGACACGTGGACCAGGCTCTTCTGGTTCTGATCAGTGATCAGAAGTGGATCCAATACTAAATTATAACAGTGCATAGCAACACATGAGTCCTAAATTTAAAACAGGATATAGTATTTATGCAATACTGAGAAATAATTATATTAATAACATGCATTTGAGCTTTAAACGTTCAAAAGTTTCTTTTTTTTTCCAATATCCTTGTATGATGATCATCGATGTATTTACATAAAATGGTTATTCTGTATGTGGGTGGGTGGATGTGTATGTATGTCCGCTATCTCCTCTGGAACTACTGTTCAGATTCGAATGAGCGATACCTTAAAAGTTTCCTAATTTTAGCAAAAATTATTCGCTCAAGCAAAAGTCGGCCTTTTGTAAAACAATTTTTTGCACCTGGTAGGAATCGAACTCGCGACCGTTTTTGCAAATAGGTCGAAGCTGTAGTCGGATGGCTGAGTATAAAAGGCTCCCGCGGAAATGTTCGACAAAATATATTTTGACAATAATTGCAATGGTGCTGTATAGTGTTCCAATCTCTACTCTTATTTCCACTTTTTCAACAGGAATCCATGGAAATTATATACTTTTCGAGGTTCAATCAGCTAAAGTTTTGCGTGCGGCCCAATCCGGTCATAATTTCGACTCATACTTACATTTTTGTGCAAGTAACGTTCAACATTGAATTTTCGTGGCGCCAAATTTAAAAACAAATCGTCCCTGCGACTGCGGCGGCATTAGGCGTCCAGCTCTTTTAGAACCTTTCCAAAGTAAGCAATCACATGCCGTTTGCCTTCAGTGTGCGTAATCAAAAGTCGAGTGATCTTCTTTCCTAGTGTTTGATTCCATTTACGATGAAAGTCATTATGAACGGGCTGGAAATTTATTTGTTTGATTATGATAAGTCAAATTGTCGAGGTAGTACGATTGCATCGAAGCGAAGTGCATTTAGACCACAGAGTTCTGAATTAGGTGGCTATGGCCGGGGCTTAATAAACTATAACTAATAAGCCTATTAAGCCCCGGCCCAAACCAACTACTTCAGAACTCTGTGATTTAGACGAATGCATACCTTACCGAACGTGGTAATAGAACAAATACTTTCTACGACACCACCGTAATGAGTAAATGAGAAAGGCGGATATGAAAGTTCAATTACTCTTCTGGCCACTTCGAAAGGCTCGCTGCCACTCACTTACCATTACCATCAAGAGTCCCTGAATCACCATTGCCTAACCTAGATCCCACCTTTCATTTAATTCCACGAAGTCTGTGTAGTCTAATGCTAGAATTTTGAGATGTACTTCCATCCGACCAATACCTATACTTTGACCATCGTGTTCCTGGTCCTCCTAAAATCACCGGGTAAGTAGCCGCTCCTAATATCTAAACCCGCAAATCCTGCACAGCCTAATTTCTGTGCTCTTGATTCCGGATTCAGGACATTCCTGCGGGAACAGCTGCAGTTGCGTATGCGGGAGCGGGGCCTCCCTTGCCTCCCATCAGGGTCGGATATGGGACGGAACGGAAGTGACGGAAGGGGGCCGGCCCTTCCAAGTCCTCCTAATCCACTGGCAGGATGCCAAGTGCGGAGGCGTCATCTATAACTCTCTCAACATCCTGACCGCGGCTCACTGCCTCCAAACCATGCTTCCTGTTTCGGGGCTC
Source organism: Hypogastrura burkilli (assembly GCA_034696285.1). Classification (NCBI taxonomy): domain Eukaryota; kingdom Metazoa; phylum Arthropoda; class Collembola; order Poduromorpha; family Hypogastruridae; genus Hypogastrura; species Hypogastrura burkilli. Next base: position 5,933 of record JAQFZY010000771.1, on the reverse strand, counting down.
CGTGCCTACGTAGGACTCCTCACCACGCCGACCTCGAACTACGACCCGAGTGCCGTTTCTGAAGCTGTGTCCAGTACGCTCCCGCATCCGAAATGGCAGAAAAGTGTTACTGCAGGCTTCGACGTCGGGATCGTGAGGCTGTCGGCCCCCATAAAGTACGGGCCCAACGTCCAGCCCCTCCCCCTCATAGAGCCTGGTCTGGATCTCGCAGGAAGTGAGCCGCAATTCTCCTTTTTTCAAATTCCTGGATCTTTAGGGTCACACCGGGGTCATTTGATCCCGGGCTCGTAGCTTAGTGTGTTGTTAATGATGGGCTATCTTGTCTGGATTGGATATGTAGGGTATCTAGTATCGAGGAATATTTAAATGATCACCAATTAATTCGGAATCTCTCACCAATTAGGGCAGATTTCCTCACCAAGGTTTTGAAATCTTTCAAATAAGAGAATTTCAATTCCGCTCATTATTGTAGAATAAATAATCTTTGGCTCATAATAAGTTTCGAATGATTGGTGAGTAATTTTCTGTAATTGGTGAGGAAATCTGCTCGAATTGGTGAGAGATTTGGAGTTAATTGGTGATAGTTTAAATGGCAGCGTCTAATATCTAGCGCATCAAAAGAGTTTTAGATACATGAAACACTGTCTAAACGGTGGTTCCTGGTTTCAGAAGCGGCGACGGTTAGCGGGTGGGGTCAGATAAACCAAATAGATCGGAATTCTTGGACGCCACCGGTTGCCTCCCCGATTCTTCTGCAGGCCACAGGAACAATCCTCTCTAAGCAAGAGTGCTTGGACGTTCTGAGTGGGAACATTGCCACGGCTGGATTGATTCCAAGTCGGTTCGGAGAAAAATTAATGCATTCCGTCTGGTACGTTATCCAACGGCATATTTACGATAGGGCCGGAATTCAGCTTCTGCCTATTTCGTAGCCGGGACTTTTGCTCTGTCATCTGTCAGGGTCAGGGGTTATTGTTCCGGTGTAGAACCTGTGTGACTGATTAATTAGAATTTTTCCTCTGCTGTCCAGTGTTTACGGCCCTGGCGGACGAGGTGCCTGCCGAGGAGACTCTGGCGGCCCACTGACATGCCAGGCTGACCCTGGCATGGAAGGTAATCCGACACGACTTTGCGGGCTCGTGTCAAGAGGTAATTTAGGACTCGACTCATAAAATTGAGGCGCGATGTCGTTACTTGTATCTACATATTCCCATTCCATAAAACATTTAATTACTGTTGATAAGGTAAGGGAATTTTACATTATGCTTTATGCTCAGGTTTCGGGTGCGGAAAAGATGCTCCAGTCATACACACTGAGGTGAATAACCCTGAACTATTCAAGTGGATCCTGGATAATGCCGGACCACCGGATAGTCCTACATTCCAATATTAGTCTTATACTACATACTACATAGAATGAACACCAGATCGGTCGCCGACCTAATATATATAATCACATTGGCTAGAAGGATTTTTATCAGAGTACTACAAATAGGCTTGTATTTTTAGCTCAGGAAGAAATGTGACGCTTTTTTTTAAAATATTACAGATTTATTAGGCAACAATGTGACGATCTCGGGAAGAATAATATATAAAGTTAAGAAAGAAACTAAAAAAATAAACCAAGAGGAGGTTTCGAACGCAATAACTAAAACCGAGAAATATTTAAAAAGTAATATTTTTTTCCTGAACGAGTAATATTTTTGCCTGAGTACGTAATATTTTTGCCTGATGGCGTAATATTTTTTCCTAAAAGCGGATATCAATCTGTTTCCTAAATGTGTAATATTTTTGCTGGTGCAAATATATTGTTCCCTACGAATATATGTTAATTTCACATTGAAATTCATCTTAAATTAATATTCACACGCACGTACGCATTGTTTAACGTGGCATGGAATACCACAAGTCCATGGGGGGACTTTGTATTCCTTGCGCGTCTCACCTCTCGCAGGGCCCTACCTACTAACTACCTAAACCTAAATAAACTCAAACTTGAACCCCGCCCCCCTACCCGGCTATACTGGCCCTGCCAGAGCCGCAGACCTAACCCTCGGCCTTGCCTGCCACGCCTTCTACGACCCGAAGGGTCAGGGCAGAACGTGACCCAATCCCCGGTCTCTACCTATCCTTCTCCCGAGAGCTTTTCCTACCTCCCAGGAATCCCCCTCTGCGCCGCGCCGCGCTATGTACCTCAACCGCGCTCACATCAGCCCAACATTCATGGATAATTAATAAGTTTATTAAATCAAAGTACCCGTTGTCTACAACTATTGTGCAGAAGCAGAATGATCTTGAGCAACCGACGTACTTAACAAATATACAATTATTATGAGAGATTAAAAGAACGAAGGCACTGACTAATTAGCCCTAACCAGCAGAAATTAGTTACGAGAGAAGAGCGTTCCGGAGAGGCGGAGGGTCCAAGTTAAAAGTAAGTTAAATCTGGGCCGAACCCAGTATTATAAGTTCTCCCATCCGCCCTCTCACCAAAAGAAGTCCCAGCCTCCGTATCAATAGCCACATCCTGTGGTACTTATGAAAACTAGACTTAGTAATGAATGAACATTACTATGTCTAATTTTCGCGGAACCTAGAGCCCTCCTAGCCTATCCGACCCGGGTATTACGGGAACTTTCTAGGTTCCCGGGTTCCCCATGCCACAATATGATGTGAGTACTAATTACAATGTTTAAGCCCAGTTATAAATGTTGAAATAATTGAATTCGATACCTCCTGAACCTTCACATTGAATTCACCATCAGTGAGTGTAATACGGGTATTAAAACCGTAATATAAAATAATTTAAAAATTTATATAAATTGATGGCTTTAAATACATAACACTGCTGAAAGGTACCGGCTATGTGATTCATATCTAAGGTATCAGGCTACTCAATAAGACAAGCTCTTTTTGTCAGCGCCTACAATTGCATTGCTGAAAGCCAATAACCAATTTTGTGTTTTATTTGACCACCAAAAGGAAATCTATTTGCACCATTACCAAGTTTATACATATGGAAACATATTTAAGACGAACTTAAGGTGTAGTTTAAATCATAGTACATATTTATATATGCATCTCCAGTGAGCTTAATCCATTTCGGAGAGTTATGTAATGTACCTAAAAACGGAGGCAACAATTTAATAGAAATATAGTGTAATATAGAGGCCGCTAACTACTTGATTACTACAATAATTACTACTCTTAAGGCGTGTGACGAAGAGTCGGGGTACAGGCTATCCTAAATGAACTTTCTCAAAGGTCGGTGGGAAGGGACAATTTTCGGTTCCGAGTCTTGAGCCGAGCGGACAAAGCTTCCAGAAGATATAGTCACCACCCCACATCTCATCAATGCTGTAAAATCCCAAGTTTCCCCGGACGCAATGTTCGGTAAGTGGAGAATAACAGGTCACATAGTTTCCACCACATCCTTTGTTTCCGATAGGGCAGACGGTATCCATGGAGGAGAAACTCCCGTACCATCCATCCTCGCTTGGACCTCCCACACAGACCGAGTGGTTAGGGTCATAGCAAGTCCCATTGCAGGAATACTCGGCCCCCTCCCAGTTTTTCCCAGTAGCCGTGCCTAGAGAAAATGCGACGTAATCAAACGAAATTATCAAATTTTATCAAACTATGACGCCTCTAACTAACGGTACAGGCCGAAATTCTCAACCCACGCTCATCAATTTAATGGCCGTAGACATGAACCCTTGCAACGGACTTTTTAGACTCTTGTTTACATTTTTACATAATACTTCAGATTTGATCATCCACATCCTCTCACAGCATATATGTACCTTACTAGCCATGACCAGAATATTCTAATTCCGCCCATGTGGAAGTGCAACGTGGTGCAAGGTGTACTTTACTCAGAGTTCTGAAATAGACTCTGGGACTTTATTTACAAAATTCACTATTAACTATTTAATCGACAAAACATGGTTTATGACTCCGAATCCTGAAGAGATTATCAATATAAATCAATTTACTGAATCTATCGCAACCGTAGAGCCAGCTTCGCTAAGCGGTAAAGCCGGGCACGCGAGCATAATACAGGAGCCGAAGGCGACATCGTTACTAGTATACAGGGATGGGCAAAATCATTTAAAAGTGATTCATCTAAAAAACTGTCCACAAAATCAAATCACTAAATCAAAATCATAATTATTCACAAAATCAAAATCAGTGATTTAAAATCACTTTTTTCTCCACCAATGTTCACGATTTTCAAAATCAAAAATCATTCAAAAGGGTAAGTAAAGCGCTGAAAGCTATAAAGCTATACATTTTTGAATGTTGAATCATTTGAATTTTCAGAAACCTGTCACCAGGTTGGTTCTAAGTAATAACCCTTTCAATACCTGTGGACCTCCTGGGTCTCCCTCCAGGACCCCGTTCACTATACATATCCTTGCAACATATAGTGAGAGCTAGTGCTCCCTCAAACTCCGCTCTTCTTAGGAGCGGAGCGGGAGCGGGAGCGGAGCGAAATTATAAGCTCTCGAATGTCAGGAGCGGAGCTGGACCGCAATTCGAACCGCTCCCAAAATTGAAGTGCGGAGCGGGAGCTTGATTATCCGCTCCGCTCGCGCTCCACTCCTGCTTCCGAGCAGTGGCACTACGGCATCTAATTTTCTAAAAATACATCGTACGAAATTTTTTTTATATCATGCGCGAACTTAGTGTTGATTTTGAATATATATAATACCATGATTTATGCTAATTAACTCATTATTTATATTTATTTCCAATTGTATTGAATTTAAATTTTGAATGTCAACCAAAATACCTGTATTTACTGTTAAAAGGCCGTGTGTGTGCTGTAAGTCATCGACACATTAAACAGTATATACTGTATACTGAACTGATAACTCTGGTCCATGGTGGAACCCAAATTATATTACCTTAGATCTGTAGCTATATGTAACCTTCAACCTCAAATATTCCTTCTCGGCCGAAAAAGGTTCATATTCTTTGGCTGGTAAAGGCAAACAGCCGCGATCGGGACTCATTTCTTATGTTTGGAAACACCCAAAAGTGGTTCCCTGTACAATTTCATCTCCCGCTCCGCTCATCTTAAAGAGCGGAACGGGAGCGAGAGCGGATTTTACCGCTCCCAAAATGAAAGAGCGGAGCGGAGCGAATTGGAGTAAGAACAAGAGCGGAGCGGAGCGGGTGCCACGAAACCGCTCCGCTCCCGTTCCGCTCCCGCTCCAGAGCCGGAGCTTGAGGAGCACTAGTGGGAGCTATCTTATATTTTATCAGTTTTATGTCATGGAAAGTATTATATGCACGTTCTCTGCCTCCATGCAAATCTTAATTAGTGATTCAAACAAAGAATAGCACTCAATTAGTATAACATGTTTCAGTAATTCTAGCACTAGTTCCGAGGTCATCATTTAAAAATGTATGCACTGAAAAAGTCACAGTAAACGCTACGTGTAGTGAACGCGGGGAGCTGGAGGAGCACACAGTAAGTCCACAGGCATAAAGGTTCCCAGACAATAGACAGTTTGGTGTAAGCCTGAAAATATGCATTAGGGTATTGAGAATTTTATGGTAAGAATACTATTTCCATCTCTGCTAAACAAAGGGCCCTTGAGGGCCTCCAAAGGAAACCTTGCGATTGGGTATGAGGATGGGTATGAAGTTAAGGACCGTGACGTGTAATTATATCTTAATTTTCTACGTACAAACAGTAATCCCAGTCCCAACCCTCACCAATGGCTTTGGTGTCATAAATTGTATCACTTTTGTGGTTCAAGCTGCCGCTTTTTACTTGTTGGCGAACGAGAAATAAATGAACCATGATAGAAATGGTCCTCCGAAAGACAAAACGATTTTGATTATAAAAACCTGCTTTCAGCAGCTTGGGACCAAAAGGTGTAATGCGAAAGCGAATGTTGAGTAAGAGCTATTATTGCCTC
>JAQFZY010000770.1:0-21728 GCA_034696285.1 Hypogastrura burkilli | reverse complement strand
TAGAGCCAACCTCGCTAAGCGGCGGAGCCGCGTGCGCAAATATAAGACACGAGCCGAAGGCGAGGTCGTTACTTGTACTGTTTATTTATTTACTCATCACCTCACGCTCAGTATAACTAGTATTTATGCTAATCTTGCACTGTATCACTATCACTGTACGTAGAAGCGACAAGCGACTCATTTAAATCAAACAGGAAATAAGTCAATAAATATTTAATTCTACAAAGTAAGTTAGAAAAGGGACCGAAAATTGTAGTAACCGTTTGCGACTGTACTACCTCAACTTATACAAGTATATACTAGTAGTCTGGTCTGAGTAAGCTTTGGCGGCTACGTACATATTAAAATACGAATATACTTAAAATTAATCCTACCAAAAAATAAATATTAGCGAATAGTAGTTAATAGTAATAATCACTGCACGTTACAACGGTACATACGGTCCTTTATATTGTATCTAAATAATTACATAATACATTGCAGGTATCACAAATATTAGCATAATTTGTAGGATCTCCAAGTGTTGTAGTATTTATCTCTCCCAAGGTACAGCGGGACAGCCTGTTTGTTTAGTTAAAAGGTACTCACGTAGAAGCAAAGAATGACTTGAAGGTTAGCACTATGTATTTAATTCAATACTGAAGTGTCATTCACTCCAACGTCCTCGTCCGACTAAAGCTATTAAGTAAAAAGATTTAACTAGGTATCGGATCGGGAACAGAAAATAATTCCTTGCACTCGTACACTAATTCAGTTCTGACGGATTAAGTATTTAGCCTTTAGCCTGCTACGCACTCTACATAATATGCATAAGATATAATGCTGGTCTTACTAATACACTACATGTGGATCATATTACGACGTTCTAAAATTAGACTTCGATAGGATCAAAGTACGCTCCAGGCTGGTTCCTAATCCCATAACAACAGTCATCTTCCCCCGTAATACTAAACTTTTTCCGTATCAAGTCCTTCATCCTCTCAAAGTCCTCGTCATCATCGAAATCCTCATCTTCCTCCTCATCTGAGTCCTGTCCCTCTGATCTGCTCGACCTTTGACTATTTATGAGGCCTTCAGCCTTGGTATTAGCATGGGGATCTTGACCATCTACTTCCCGCTCGTCATCATCCTCATCACTGAATTCAACGTCTGCACCTGGATGGGCCGGAAATTAAAAGAGGACACATTAAGCAATTTATTGCCAAACTGTGTAAATTAGTAGCTCAATTCCACGTTTGGCCCCTTTTGATAGCATGCTTCACTAATACTTCACTCCAAAGCTACTGTTCAATGTAAAATCTCGTAGTGAAATATTATTTTAATTTTTGGTATACATATAAACAGGTTAAACCTTGATACGTTAGTTCTGAAATAGAGTCATATACTCTTTCCAAAGGTGTTATTTGACAATGTGATGCGCAGAAATTAATTAATTAAATTAATATGTAATATAAACGGGGCTGAGCTCTGCTCGCCAAACAAGCTGTCCAATTTACTAAACAATTAATAACTAAACTGATCATACCTGAGTCCTGACTAGGCTTCCGCGGAAATGAAGATGAGAGCGCGTCCTCGTCCCCTTCCTCCGGAACTTCCGCCAACTTATTCGGAATTGGCATACTATTTGTAATTTGTACAATATCCTCTATAGGCAGGCCTTTAGGCTTAGTCCCTCCTTGAGATTCATCGCTTGCCCTCCACGACTCCAGCCCTTCCTTATTCTGTCCCACAGCCAGCCCATCTGCCCCCGTAAGACTGCTTCCCCTCCGCTTATTCTGCGGGAAGAGATTGCTGTCTCCCGATGAGATGCTGGCCTTCCGACTATCAAAGTCTCGCTGATGGTGGAGGTCAAAGGCCTTCCGGCGTGACCTGGCCCGGCCCAGCCGGAGGAACTTCCACAGAGAGGCCCGTATGGTCCGATTGAGGAATCCGTAGAGGACCGGGCTGGACACGGAGGAGAGGCCAAAGAGGATCTTGAAGGCGAAGTGGAAGAGGGCCGGGCTGGCATGGGCCTGGAAGAGGAGGAGGCCGAGGGGGAACTGGGTCAGACCCAGGGACCCAATCAGGAGGAAGATCGTGCTCACTGTCTTTCGGGGAGAATTGTAGTTGTGCTGGAGGAAAGTCCGCCATCTCCGGCGGGGAGTCCAGGTCTTGGGCTGGCGGCCTTTCGGCTGGAAGGGGCGACTAGATCCGGAACGGACATCTGGTCCGCCGGATCTCAGCGTTATCTCTTGCTCTACATGCTGGAGGCCGGCAAGGGTCAGGACGTACGGATCCCTGGAATATCCGAATCAGGAATTAGAGAGTGTGCATAGGCTGCCACTCACTTTCACTCAGCTACCGGCTACCGGGCTATCAGTATCAGCCTGGATACCGTACATTGTAAACACAATAAAATAGTACGAGAGGATGGAAACTAGGAACAACATTCGACTAGCCTAACTGTGTCAGGCCCTATTTAATTAAGTTGAACTTTGAATAGGGGGTAGGTAGGTGTATAGTAAGCCTGATTAGGTTAATTTACTATTTTCTGTTCAGATTAAATTAGGTCCCACACAGGGTTGCTTGATTTGTATCTCGATACTAAATATTTGGTAAAAGTGGTACTTGAAAGCCTGTCTAAAATATATTAAATATAAGGATCATTTTGTGAACGCAGTAGTTATATTCTACAAGTCGACTTTTAGCAAAAAATAGTTCCCTTTACTAATTTAAAAAGTATTTAACTATTTAATAAAATTAGGTATACAGTTCAACATTAGGCTAACAATTATACATATAAAATACCTAAGCTAGTGAAGGTATTTAAAGCATATATGCGTCTAGCAGGGTGTAATTAATTTTATTCAAATTCCGGTCAATTTTGACCCTTCTCGTATCCGATTTATAATTGGTAGGATAGAATCTTCATAACCTAAATTAAATACTTTTCGGTTGAATTCTATACTTTTCAGGGAGCGGTATTATGAATTAGTAGGAAAATGCTACTCTAAGCATGTACTGTTTATACGCATGGAGTATTTGGACCTATGACTGAATTATTCGAACCAGCTTGTGGGTTGCATATTACATTGCTGTAGATGATGTACTGACCTTGGCGGGCCTGCCGCGGGTGGGGAGGTCACAGAGGTCTTCCCCAGATTAGCCATGAGAACATACTGAAGGAGTGAGTGAGAGTGTGATGGGCCGTTGAACCATTTATGGAGCGAGGACGCGGCGGCGGGTCCTAGGCCGACCTCCTGATGACTAGAGCAGACGGACGAGGGCCAGTCCGAGGAAATGCTGGAGACGGGTGAGGTGAAGTGACCTATTTGGACCTTCTGACACTTCTCCCTCGCAATCTGGAGGGACAGTAGTACAACAAGCATGAGCATGGGCTGGACAGTCAACAACACCCAGACCTCCCGGACCTTCCAAACATCAATAACCGCTTATTTCCCACTTATCGGAGTTGTCTCAATGTCGAACCACTCGGATCTAGTCTATTACTTCTACGCACTACATTACACAAACACTGTATAACACTTCCTTTAAAATATTAACCTTGTTAAGTGAAGCCTTGAGATCACCAGGGACTGACGCTCTGCAAAAAGTTAGTACTACATGCCTGTCCCACATGATTACACGTTGTGAGCTTGTTTGTTGTTCTAAAAAGTCCTCCTGTATCAACTGTCAAGATAGCCCCTATCTGTTTTCGCAAAGTGACCTTTAGGTACTATTTGTCTACTTGTCATACAGCAGCGTGCAGCGGGCGACCTGCACTTCCTGCTATTGTCCCCTAAAGTTTGACTAGCGGATATTAGATTGGGTTAAGTTAGGGTCGGTTAGGTTAGTACAGTTATCTTTTGAAAATTCGACATTTGGGGCTTGTGGCGGGTTTCAACGCCCTTGGCCCTTTTCCGGGTTCTTACCCGGCTACATCGTCATACATCATAGAATACTTAGTTCCCTGATCTTGGTTCCGTCGCTTTGATGGATTGATGCAAGTCAACTAATGTTTATGAAGTATTCTAGATTTAAAATATAGGAATCGTTTCTGCTGTTAAACTGAGTCAAAATAATACTGCGAGCATGCCCGCGAGCCCCGGTATGTTGTGCTTATGGATCCAAATCTACTAATTTAAACGTACAATGCGGAGACGGAAACGGATCAAATCCTATGTTTGTACCTTAAATAGTGTGAAGCTATAATAATTATAAATACTGTCTTACTTTGAATATTTTGGCATAGCAGAGGATCATGACGAGGAGGACGACTGTGGTGAGGGCCGTGAGGAGAATCCCAAAGTAGAGGCCGAGCGAGCGGGCGGGAATGGCGATCGTCCCATGGAGCACCGTTCTGAGAAATCAAAGGCAGGCTGGATTAGGTCCCGAGGTCAGGGAGGTCAGGCCCCACCGCAGTTCATTTAACTCGGCAAGTGGGCGTGACAGGTTTAGGAGCCTCATCAGTCACCCGGGCCCCAATTAAGTCTCAACTTACTCGTTCCCAAAGATAAGGACGGGGGCGAGCGTAATGAGAGCGGACAGGAGCCAGGTGCTCAGAATAACGCCCGTGCATCTCCGCCGTGTCACGATGGACTTGTACTTCATGGGCCGGGCAATTGTGATGTACCTGGAAAATTGGAAACCATGGGCTATAAATAGAGCGATATTCATTTCCGGAAAATACAGAAAGGAAGTTGAGTTAGGGTTAGGTTCGGATACCATATTTAGCCTATAATATTAAGCTGTTTACAGACTCAGACGATAATTCAGTGAACAAGAATTTGTTAACGCGTGCGAAGCACTGAAGTCCGAGCTGAACAAATTAAAATATAATTTCATTGTCATAAAACGGTTTATTTTATAAAACTATATTCGACCTTCAAATCAAATGTTAGAGGCCGAACGTCGGCTCTCCTTTCAGTCACTATCCGTAATTACCTGTTTCGTATTTAAACTGTGCGTCAACTGCAGGGTTTCCGGTTGATAAATAGTAATAAATGTTATTCTTTTTTGAATAATAATTGTCTGTCGGAAAAATCATAGGTTTTACAAAATTGGAATGTACAAAATCCCAGTCGTTAATTGTTAATTGAGTCGAATTACGGTTAAGCTAATAATCAATAGCCCCAACTACAACTTCGTTTAATTACTGCTTTCAGATTGGATGATGGTATGTTTGTTTAGGCTGGGATTGTCATAAAGAAAACAAATGTGTTTCGCTGGAATTTGTTGGTATAAAAAATATAGTAATGAACTCACATTTGGTATCAGTATCAGTGTAAAAGCCTCCTAAATAATGGGGTCATTGTGTCAGAAATAATATATTTTCCTGCAAAATGCAAGTGCCAGGTAATTAATTGAGCCGAATCAGGGCTAGGTTTTGTTTAATTCATACAAAGCTATATTGTATATTGAGTAAAGTTACTGTTATAAAACTAAATTAAGTTACGTTTGGCTTAGGCTTGGAGTACAAAAGCGAATTCAAGCCTTTCCGGGAAATCCGGGGAAAGCAGCATTTTGTCGGATACTTAAAATGGAAACATTTGGCCTAATTACCTCTCCACACTAATGAATGCGACGGTGAGGCAGGTCCCGGTGGCTACGCAGAGCGTCAAGTAGAGGAGCCCATGACTGAGGAGGTAGCTGACCTCGAGGCCTGACCTGGGGTCATGGAGAGAGCTCGGAGGCCGGCCCGAAGGAGGGGAAACGAATGACTGCGTCACTGAGATCAGGAGGCTGAGAATGGAGACGAGGAAGTGGGCGAGGCAGAGGCTGAACACAAATCTGGAGAAAGTTCAGGGACCAGTTTGGAATTATAAACACGGCTAAATAAACAGGAAGGCTTATAATTAGTCTGAGTACTAAACTGCCCAAAATTGTTCAGGTTCAAGGAAGTCATTATTTTTCAGGGCGGATTCTGTTGTGACTTGGGACCGAAAGATCACCTCTGCGGTATTTATTTAGAGAGGCAGATAATTTAGGACTTCCTTGATCTTCAAACACTGCCGTCTGCTGGAGAACAGTTTCGTCGTTTTTCAAGCCTTCCACGAATATACTTACTCGAACAACAGTAGCGTCGAAAACAAGCTTGATTGGGGTAAAATAGCTTTAAGTTTCAACTGTAAGGATTAAGTGGGCTTTTAACTATTCGGCGCCAATTGGAGAAAGTTCAGGAACTATTCTTAAGAGTTAATACGTATACAGCGAATTTCATACTATAAGCGGTTCGCTTTCTAAAATCAACTCCGTTTCAGAGCATATTCTGTTAGAAACTAAAAGAACTTTGATAGGCAGCAGTTTCGTTGTACACTTGTTGAGCTTAAAAATGTTGTTCAAGTGCACAAAAGTCTTTGCACAAGTAACAAGTAACTTTTAACCACGGTAATGTATTTTCGAACTTGTTCTTCAAGTATAATATCCGGTGGATAAAATTTCGTAACTGTTTTGGTTTTACAAAACACATAACTTCCCTACACGGCGTAAACAGACAAATGATTAAAACCAGATCATTTTAGAACTTCGTACTGTGCATTAAGAAGTAAGCATGATATTTCCTCAAGCGTTCGACATGAAGAATATGTTGAATTTTTGTATATTTTAATTCCACGTCAATTGTGGATTTACGTCCAACCACCAGGCGCATGAATTTGCAAAGGTAAATAAATTCCAAATTATCTGGATATAATTTAATTATGCTTGATTGAAATAAAAACGGTAATTATTGAAAAAACAAAGTTAGCAGGCTACACACTACATTGCAGTATTTGAAAGTTGGCAAACTATTCAAAACATAAATGGATTGATTTTGTGGTATCATTTTTTGATTTGTGACGCATCGGGTTTAAATGACTAATCCAATGTCTAAAACCTACAATTCCAAAATATGATTATGCTGTTCATACAAAATAAAAAGATCTTACTGGCAAAGTACATCAATGTAGTATCTCCTGATATTGATAAAATTACGAGTTATAAGTGCATTGGGCTCAAATACCCAACCAAAGCAGATCCTGCTAGTTCAAACCAATTAGTACCTACCTATCCCCCTCTGAGCCTAATAAGAAACGAAAACAAATAGTACCAAATATCGTGTGAAACATGCGGCTCATTCATACAAGTATCCATCATATAATCCTTTACGAAATATACATTCCTCTTATTTAAGTAATGCAATAACTGCTCAATCCAAACTTGTTTAACCTGTTGTGCATGGCCTGTGAAGGGAAGGACAATAGGCCTAACTACCCCTCACGAGTGTGAAGGAATTCTCTGTAATAATTAATTATGTCTATTCTAATGGTATCCATCAACTCACTTTTGATTGATTGGGAAAGTGCCTCAGTCAATACTTATTGTTTCCTTACTTGTTCGAAGGGCACTTGAAGAGTGACCTTTTCCAGAGCGTCGAAACAATGGCCCCGTTGAGGAGGACCGAGGCCGCCTGGAGAACAATGGCCAGCGTCTCGAAAACTATCAGGCTAAGCCCGTGCCCATTCGGCTCCATGTCAAAGGTCACAGATCACAGATTAAGAAATACGAAGGAATCCGAAATCAGCCCACAACAAACTCCTCCCAATGAAAGTAATAGTAGACCAAGGAGTAGCGACCCATCCTGACCTCTGACCTAGCAACCAAGAAGGTAGGCAAACACAGATTTTTGTATACACACAGAACTAATCTTAAGAACTATTAGCTCTGGCATATTTTTCCAGTTAGGTACTAGGTTCACGCATTAAGTGAATGGCAAGGGAGTTTCCGCAAATCACAGGGATCCAAAGTCCAGTCCAGAAATAGGTTATTGAAAATTGGGAGCAATTATATATATCCTGATGCACTTTTTTTTTATAGCACGCGTGGTCAATTAGTGGTCGTGGCTCGTGGTGATAGGAAAGGAACTAAATTGTGAGTACAATAGCATGGCACAGAGCAGACTGACCATTTGTGTGACTGAGCACCAGCACTGGCGTTGAGGGAATGAGAGGCGCCTTTATGATCTCTAGGCTATATGTAACCAACGGAATCAGAAGTTTGTGACATTAGGCTTGTGGCTGATGTAGCTTTTTCAGCCTTCGCTGGTAAGCCAAATACTACATGGGAGCATTCTGTATGCCATTATGTTTACATGGATGCCTGAGTGATACGTGTTTCATAGAGACCGCAGGTAGGAGCTGGCAATTATGACAGGCGATTAAGGCTACTGAGTCACTAATGGAGGGAAGGCTCTGAATGGGAATACGATAAGCGATAAGGAGAGGCAGGTGAGAAAATCAGAAGACTTCCAGTCCCTGGAGATAATACTACATGTAGCCCACATGGTTGGAACAAACAGAACAATTAATACGGGTCATTCTAAACTTTCCACGAGTACGGCGGCGGCAGAATTAGTTCCCATGTAGGGCGTTAAAAGAGCGTTTGATGTGTTCGGAATGTAGAGTGCTTAATTTGCAGGCATTTATGAGTTATGAAAATTAATATTAAGTGCTTAAGTTGAGTTTAGGTTTCTATATAGGTATATTTAGAGATGACGTATTAGTTAAAGCTTAAAATGCCGCCCTGCTCGGAAAACGTGCCAAAATCCACACTGCATAAATCTTAGTTGGGAGTTTCAAGTTTCCGGTTAATTTTATTTCGACGGAATTATTGCAGATGAAAGCAATGCTATTAATCGGATTTATATTTATAGGCTAACCTTAAGGTGGCGGCATTGTTGAATCAGAACGGCGCTGCTTGCTGAAATTCGCACACGACTGTGTCATTAGTCATAAATTAACTTGAATATATTTTCAATTACCACTAAGAAACGGAATCATAAAAAGTTAAGTTTAGGAGTCAGCCCGCGGTTGCCTCCACGAGTATTAGTCCCTATCCCTAATGGAGATTTCTATTCCTGATGTGAATACAATAGACTAGCAAATATCAATATCTTAATTTTCCTCCCCTACACACCCTTCATACCTGCCTTCCGGAACTCGGAAGTGAGGCCTAGGGCTCAAGGTGCTCTCCCAAAACAATCAGAGATAAGGAGGCCAATAATTGGCTGGAATGCTAAAATATGCACGGACACGGATCCCATTGGACTCCAACATATCAAATGGAAACATAGGATTTGATTACACTACTATTGTGGGCACATGCATTAGTAACAGTAGCCTCTGGCCGGAAGGAAGGTCATCAGGATAGTAGTGCTGACAATAAATATTGTTGGGATCTCACGGTAGGCGGCCTACACAATTATGTAGTTGGTAGACATGCCTTAAGGTGCTGAGTTTAGTATATTGCAAATAGCAAAGGATACAATTGTAAGGTAATAATTGTCTGCTCCTTGGAAGTTGCTAGCAAAAATGGGCTGAACGCTGAGAGGGTCTCAAGGCGCTTTCAACCATTATTTTAGCGCTTATCCAATTATTGTATGCCTTATGAGATCAGGAATCTAGATGTGAGTCTAAGGTATAATTCAATTTAATTTACTTTTTTTTAATTCAAATTCACTGATGCCAGAAGTTCCTAAGACATTCCTAGCTAAAATTAAAAAACAAGATAATTAAGTGTATTCTGGATCTAGCGTATACTTGCTCAGCGTTAAAATTCGAACTGATTTTAATCGAATTTAGCTGACTGTATATGCGATTTGCGATCCAGAGCACGGGAGAGTGCAATATTGGGCAATACAATGCAAGTTGAACCAGAAGTATTTATTTAGGTATTTGTACCTAATCCCGCTTGAATGGTTTCCCTGCTGTTAGTAATAGTAAACAGTAAACACTCGTAAATGCAAACGTGTACACACCACTTCTGTGTAGTGGGCGTGTGAATTATTGGACGCAGATGAGGTCGTTGATGCAAAGTGAAGGATAGTTTAGTATTTAGTAGCCCTAAAAGCTAAGCCAAATATAATCCCATGCAGACTGCACTACTGCACTTCATACATAGTAATATGTACGTTTAGCTAAGTACAAGTATTGTATGTAAATGTTGCAGCTTTTTGGGAAAGGCAGAAGTACTCTATTTATAGAAATAAATAAATCAGATTTTCAAATCCAATTTGATGCGCAATGCGCAACCCATTGTAAAATAAATTACATCATTATTGGAAAGATCATTCAAGTCCATTTTAACCCAAATTTTTAGCAAAAAGAAAAATACGAATTTCAATAATGATATTTTACATTGATTGAATTTGAATTCCCAAACTGACCAGTCAGTATGCTTACTGTCTAATCTCCGCGTCATTCTACAAATATAAACAGCAAATTGGATTGTACTGAGTTAAAAAAAAACGTAATTTAAAAGAGATTCTATTTTAATGCTGTCCTCTTCAAGGGATTTCCGTTCAATGAGGAAATGCTTAAGTGGGATGTGGGTGAAGAAGGGGTTCCTGAACCCGGGGTCTAAATAAATAGGTTAACAGAACCCTGCTAGCTTGCCAAGTGTGATTCAAGCCCTATTATTTATGGGAACAAAATTTCGGTGGTACGTACATACTTGAAAAAAATAATAAGATCCCCCTACATGAGACCAGCTTTTAATTTTTAATCGCTATTTTTGGCAGACGCTTCTAAGAAAATCTTGTGGTAGTCAGATGCAGGACCAACATGCAAGGTTTATTTGCGCCGAGGATATGAGGGCCTTGCCTAATAGTTGCAAATTGAAACGAGGGATTTATTATGCTCTGCAAGAATATTACACAGTAGCTGGAAAATTTGAAATCCTGTCTTCAAAATTTGACGGGTCAAAATCTAAAGGTTGTGGAAATTGTTAAATGTTGCCAAAATGTCCCCAAATCAATTAGACTAATTGACAATAAATATTCTCAGCATCTAGGAACCTTTCCAGATTTGCAGGGCAGGGACTCATTTTTTTAAAAGTGAAGTATCAATAAAGTAAAGTTTATTATATTAAAGTTATCTTAGAGAGCAGAGAGCAAGAAAGCAGACGCAAGCTGCGGATAGTCTTCCGGAATATCCCAATGTGCTACATTGCAGTATTAGATACATACGTGGGCCGAAGGCTACAATATTTATTGTCAACGCGCAAGGTTGATTATGAATCAGGTTCTGACATCCGGATCCCCTTCCGAATTGCCAATGCAGAAAACGGAAGTAAGAGATGCATTCTGGAGGCGTATGAGCACAAACAATTACTACCTACAATCGTGTCGTAATCATCTTATACTTCCTCCTGATTAAGGCATTAAGATTATTAGATTGGTTGGTAATGGGGCCATTGTGATTTGTATCGTGGCTTTCAATGTCAAAGGAACGAGAGACTTCGGCTGACTTCGCATGATGTAATAGATAATTTGAATGTGAATACGATTAGCGTCTGACCATTTGTTTCAATGGAAATATCCCTAAGCTAGCAATGTAAACGGAATGTATTTTGTGATTGAGATCTTGATAGGATACACTTCATGTAATTAAATGCTCTTCTGTGATGTGATGGCATAACTGTCAACTGCATTGAGGTAGAGCTCCCAATTTCTCAAGTGAATCAAATGGCAGATGACATGAGATGATATGAATATGAAAAATATACAAGCTTGTAGCTTGTATAAATCAGGGTTAACATAACATACAGAGGGTGGGCCGGCTTTATTGCACGTACTTTGTAACCTTAGTTTCTGCGAATTGAGGCTTGTTGAGCTGACATGTTGACATGAAACAGCTTGTCCAGCAAGCACTTGGAAGTGAGGTTGAGGCTGCCCGAACGAATCTGTTTTATTTGAAGTTATTCGGACGTATTCGTAAACGTGTTCAAAGTTATAAAAATAGTTGTGTAATTACTAATTACTCAACAACTACTGTACCATACAGCTCAAAGCTATTGTTACGGGATTATATCATTCTTAAACCTAAATTAAGGTTAGTTACACTCATTACTATTAAGGAAACCCGAGGGATATGACATATGAAGTAATTAGCACAGAAACATACACTTCCGTCCAGGGGCGTGGCTAGCTTTCAGTTTCGGGAGGGGCCCAAAAAAATTCAATGTACTTCCGCCGGAGGCGGAGAAATTTTTCCCACTTTTACCTCCAAAAGCGTTTATTTTCGACGTTTTCTTGGGAAAAAAGTGCAAATTTTCGTCATATTTATGGTAGATTTGCACAGCGGGCGAAAATTTATACATTTTTTATTCGTTTGACCTCAAAAATAGCGGTTTTTTGCCATTTTTGGCTGAAAATGTAGAAGTTATAGTACCAAAAGAATGGGTAGCTCGCCGCAGGCAAAATTTTGGCGATTTTAAGGGCGAAATTACTATTTTGGGGGCCCATTCCTGGCAACGCCCATGCTTCCGTCCGTGCTACAAAAACATGACATACTTAGGATACTTATAATGTTATAATGAGTTCTGATTTTTGTCGTACAATTCCAACTTTGGAATTAAGATGATCGTGATTTGGAGACTGACAATGAACTCGTTCTGGTTTCTCCCACATTTTAAAATCTAGGATGAACTTTAAAATTATTATTATGAGGGAGATTCATTAACGGTCATTATCATTGAGACTGACTCAGGTACGCTATTGTATACATAGGTAGAAGGTAGACCAAACAAATACCAACTACGTACGCACAGATATAAAATAAAAATAAAATAAATAAATAGGTATCAACGTAAGAAAATGAACCGACAGATTGGACATTTTTTATTTGTACTTTTAAGGAAAAAGAACACTCAATGTGTTATAAATAAAGAGGTCTAACAATTTGGCTTAAAGTTTCACGGGTAAAAGCTGACTGACAATGAAAACAGTTGAGTTCATTGTATTTTTAGTATACGTAGATACATATTTAGCTTAGTTGACGTAAATAGCGATGTTTTCAGATATTCAAACTTAGATACGTATGACCTATCTAACATAATTTTTCTTAAAATGTAGCACTGTTTATAATTGGTTACAAAAATATAGTCGACTTGGAGCATGGAACTTTAAATCTATTTTATATGGAATTACGTACAGTTTAGCTTTAGCTACTTTAGCTATGTATTTGCAGGTGGACATATCATCATATTGCTGCTAATTGTGCAATATAAATGTACCTATCCAATTATAAATTTAAAATGGCTTTTCGTTCCCGGTCGTAAACTAGCATAATTGCATTACGTTACATTTGTACGAAAGAGCAACATCTAGGATTTTGCCACCTGTCATTCTTTCGATTACTTACATACTTACTTTATTTTTTCTATGTGTAATTGTTGCTACTGAAGTGAGTCTAGCTTTACTTTAATTATAAGACCAAAGTCATAAACTAATTAGGTTGAAAAATTGATAGAACTGCTTATAAAATAGTTATAAATTTTCCAGCTAAAATGCGTACTGCCCGACTCAATGATCATAACGGGCTTTCCCCTTGAGCTTTGATACTTTGGCAGATCTGAGAACGGGCGAAAGCCGAAATAGCTTCATGCGAGAATTATCTGGCGTCCGAACACATGGCTCAACTCATAAAACCCATTAAGGGACGGGCTAATTAAGTCCCAAATGATTCAGTGACTCTGGTTTTATGAGCCCAACAAACTACTTGTTCCTCCTAATGATAATGATTCATCCCAGAACCTATAGGTATACATACTAGGAGCCAGCTCAACGATCAAGATTTGTGTCAAGGTTCTTATAGCCCTGCTTTATGTTAGTTTTACGTTTCGGTGAGTCTCTTTGGCACGCGGGGAAAAGTTCTGTATTATTATCACATGGAAAATGCCAAAAATGCCCTAATTTTTTTCCAAGCTTAGTAATGATTCGTAATTTGATAGTAGGGGACTGTGAGTATTCGCTTACGTTCTGTGAAACTTACAAATATTACACTAGGTTGAAATACAATTATATTTGAATCTTTTATGCACAACTAAATAATATGTAGGCTCCAAAGCTATCCACGTGTCAACTATTTGACTGATGTGAGGTCGCCAGTAGTAACCACCTTGATGATGGTCATGAAGGTTAGGATGGAGGGAAAATATGGGACTCGTCAGCGGATTCTTATAGGCTCAAGTACAGGAACAGAGTAAGGACTGTAAAATACTTTGATCCAGTACGGAGGTGTGTCTGCTAACTAATCAAGTTTTGGCCGCTTCTTTTGTTTTGAACAAGGCCAGGGCTAACATTTTTAGGGCGCTGTTTTAATACCCCCGGCACCTTCACCCAGTAAACTCAATTCCGGCACGAGATAGTTCCAATTATGTGGGTCATTCTACACACATATATGCTTCGCTTTCTGGTTCTTATTTCTGCATTTAATAGGTACATGAAAATCCATACGAATAGCTTATGTTTAGCATCCGCAGGAATCAGGACCTGGTGGGGTGTTTTAAGTTACAAGCAAGCCAGAGCACACGTGTCGGGATGAATATCGACATCAATATCTTTCAAGTGTGAACTTGAAATTTGGATTCTGGCATGATGTAAAATATGCAAATCAATCATAATTGTATTCGGCACGCACTCCTTGCGTAAACTTTCAACTTGACGTTACAATTATCTTTCATCATTGATATTTGCTCTTATTGATGTGTGACAAAGTACACGCCATTCAAGTTTGCAACAATGTACGGTATATTTAAGTGATGCAGAGACCAAAGGTACGAACATAATAGCACCTAAATAAATAGTTTGAAGGGTAGCTCGATTCGGGCTCATGTTCTTTCTTGTGGTGCAGTTTATTTTACGTGTGGAAATTACTTAAAAATCTAAATTAAAATATGTAATTCCTTTAAAACGTAATATTTATACGGTGAGGTTTTTAAAGTGGGACGGTCCGCCGGATTTAATTTTATCAATCCACATAACCTCGTGCTAAATTAGGTTCATACAAGTTTCATGCAGGCCCGTCCCCTTCCTTAATAATTTAATCAGGGAGTAAGCAAATCATTAAGGAAAGGAGTCGGGCTACCCGAAACGTGTATGAACCTGATTTAGTGCGAGGTTATGTGGACTGGTAAAATTAAATCCGGCGGACCGTCCCACTTAAAAAACCTTACTGTACTTACTTGTTGTGCCTTAAAATAGCGTCACCAACTTCAATCTCCATGTCGAAAAAAAACAACAACTTTGAAAGTTAGATTGGATCAAGCATCACATAGTTAGGGCTAGGATTCTTTAAAGCTCGATTTATAAATTTTAATCGACGTTTATTATTCTTCCAGGCATTGGCACAGTTTTTTCTAAAACCATATATTTTCCTGAAAAGGTAGCATTTTCTCCTGCGCTAAAAATAGTAGCAAAAAAATACATAGTCGAACTATAGCTTAAGGAAACAAAAGCTACATTATAAAACAAGACAAAAGTCTAAATATAAGTTTTCAGGATCAGAACTCATAATTAGACTTGAAATTAATTTAAGTGAATTCTAAACCGAAAGGTAGAATTTCATATCCTGATAAATGCCAGAGTATGTGACTCATAGGATAGTCTACAGCACAATAAGAAGATCCCTGCTACTGACAGCTAATTAAAACTCAGTAAGTATGCTTTTACGCTTTACCTTGAGAAAAACATTATTTCCGTCCCAATCTTTATGTTCAAGCAATTTTAAGAGACTATCACAAAGACGAAGTCCATGACCATGACTTTGAATACTCAATGCACAAGACAAAAAGATTCAGGATTACTTAGGCACTCACAGTTCCCAATATAATAAATTCTAAATTTACTTTTACCAAAAAAAATTTCGCCGTTCTCCAGTTAATTGTTACGTCAAGTTCAGAAAGTGTTTCGAATATAACAATTGTTGAGAAAAAACGTGTACAGTGTACAGAACGTGTGCCGGGTCAAATGGCGCAGCTTGTACCTCTTTGAGCCCTCACCCTCATGCAAATAAGAAGTGTCATCACGGAGATGGGGAATTCTACAGAAAGCACGGCATTCCATTTAAGCAGCTATAGCCGGTAAGTTTTAGTATTTATTTATGTGAGGACTCTGGTTTTTGTCCTGAATCTTTGTATCCGCACTCGGAAATTATTATTGTTTAGAAACTGTTTTTGGGCAGGTTAATTTTGCAGCATTATGCCTATTGGTCTAATGAATCCCTTAGATTTGTCGAAGCTATTCAAGCTGCGTCTTCCATGATATACCTGATTACCCTGATGCTATTATTTTGACGGTTTATTAAAATTCAGGCAGTATCTTCTGTAATGCTTCTGCTTACCTTCTTGAGACTAGAGAAAAATACAATTTCCATCCGAATCGTTTTTATTCCGTTAAACATTTCTTAAGACATACTGTCACAGAAGAACAATAATGCTGTCCGTGACCATAACCATGACTTTTTTTTGTAGCCTGAGCCTGAGCATAACTCCTAACCTAATTAATACAAAAATATTACGCATATGAAGTTGAGTTAAAATCGAGCTTGTTTAAAATATTTTAAAGCATTAAAAAAACGTGGAGAGGTTAAACGAGCATATCCTTATCAGTATGGACTATCGTCCTATGCTATTTGTTTGAACATGTGCTAATTTGGGTAAGCAATAGGGGGGACAATCAATTAATTAAGTCATCGACTAACCTTTCCATTGAAAGGTTGCCTCAAGGACACAGTATAACTTTGATGGGTACTACTTTTTTTATTTTTAGAGACTTTCGGCGGTGAAAAAGTAGTTAGTGATATAAGGTACTCTTCAAGCTTAATAATAAGAAGTTGTAATATTTAATAAATGACACAATACCTACACAGCTCAAAAATCATGACGCAATAAAGAGAATACATCTGTACAGTACCTAGTATCTACCTTACATCTGCTGTAAGCTGTAACATTCCGTTCGAACTTCGAACTGAGGAAGAACAGGTTTTCATTTACTATAATCTTTAGGTGGACACTCGCCTATAGTACACGACAAACTTAAAATGTAAGGATTACATTTTCGAAAATTAAATTGAAAGTTTAACTAAACTCTAAGGCAGAATACTTTTGAGAGTACCCAACTTAAACACTAAATGAAGTGAAAATCAATAACTATCGTACTTCACCAAAATCAAGGTAAACTTACCCGTAGAAGTGTTTTGCTTCACTCCGTGTACTTAATTTATACGACATCCTATTCTAATTTTTCTGAATAACTTCCACTCCCACCTACACATAAATAGAACACCAGAAGCTGAAGCTTAAATACATCGAAATTGTATCCACTATGCGGACGAGGGTTCTCCTTTTCTTCTGGGTAGTCTGCACGATACTTTACACAAGTTCTGGACAGGAGCGTCCACGCCCGGGATCGGCACAGGTCAAACCGCCGCAGCAGTCTGGGCATACCGGCCCAAATGGTCCAGCTAATAGCTACGTGAGCCTGCAAGGAACTAAGAAGACATGTCCTCCTGGAACCAAACTATCCTTCGGAAGTCGATGCGTGACAATGAAAAGTGATTGGTTTTGAAGGAATTGGCAAAATTAAAATGTGCAAAAGGTTGAATGCTGAATTTAATACTGGCAGACTTGCTGTAGGTGTGTAGGCACATAAATACATACTTTCCAACTGTATTCGAGTTACAAATGTTATCATCATATTGAGTAGATTAAGCAGGTACAAAACGGTTAAAAGCTTAGCTACCAGTCGGTTTACTTCAAAAGTAAAAGCGAATTCGGTTTACTTCCAGTTTAAAGTCAACTCTATCTCCTGATATAGCTCATGGTATTCATATGCACGCTATAAATACATTTGAGCATCTCATTCGATATTTTAATCTTACAGCTACAGTTAAATATTTGTAGTCGCGAATTCAGGTTTTTGTGTATTGATAAACTGAATTATGGATCTGGCGGGTTTCCGGTTTCCTTTAGCCGCACGCGGCTATTGTTTTTTAGAATACTAGGTTTCAACTTCATTTTCACAGCATTATTGTTCTTAGTAGTCTTAGAATTAGTTACGCTATTCCCATTGTGTTCTTTGTTGGCTTTACTGCAGTCGCACCATGGAGAGAGTTCAGTATTACAGTGGAGCTGAACGTTTAGTATCACTAAAGGGGCTTCGTCAATTGTTAAATGAGAAATTGAGTGTAAAGTATAATTAGCATTATTTAGGCCTGTTAGGCGGTCCCTTCGCCGAGTTTTGTTGTATTGATCGTAGCATTTAGCAAAGTCCCTAGGTCGCTCCCTTGGACTGTGACTGTGGCGAAAAGTATTGGACTGTCCGGTGGCGATCCCGCTTGGTCGGATTACCTGAAGACAATGATGTCAAAATAAACCAAGTATCGTACTTGTAATTATTTTTCGTCCAACAGAGGGCATGGCTTCATAACTAACTCAGAACGGACAAGGCACACACAATATGCCCGCCTGTTCGAGCACTAAATACAGGACTTTTGATGCTGAGCAAGGTTTAAATGGACACCAAGGCGGAATCTCGACTCCTCGACCCACTACGGGTCACTAAATGTCACATGTGAAGAAAATGAATTTCTGTTAGCCTTAGCTTCAACTTTGTTTTCAGACCTTTCTTTTGATGCCGAACAAGGTTTAAATGGGCATCAAAGTCGTGTCTTGTTCAGCATCCAAAGAAGGGTCAGAATTACAAACTTTCAGTCAAATCTAACAGTCGGGGACTTTCTTCACATCTGACTTTTGGTGACGTGTAGTGGGTCAAGCAGTCAAGATACGACTTTGGTGCCGATTTAAACCTTGTTCAACATCCATAGCCATAGTGCAATAAGAATGGAGTGTTTTTAGGCAAATCGAACAAGCAGGAATTTTGTGTGTATTACGTGCCTTGTCCTTTGTGGAATTTCACATGTTACAAGGTTAAAAGTTGCTTCCTTACTTGGATATTATTCTGCTTGAGCCGGACATAAAACTCGTCATCTTCTAGGCCCCAGCCCCAGTACAGATTACTCATTCCATTTACGAATCGGAAAATCGTTGAGGAGACAATGAGGATTCCACCAATGAAGGACGGATAGTTGTATTTGGGATGGAGCCCAGGGGCCGCAACATGGGTCACACTGTTCGGCTCCGGGAAGGCATACGGGAGATCATTGTTGAGGGGCAGGAGGTCAACGTCATGCATCGCAATGTAGTCACACGGGCTTCGGGAGGGATCTTCACTACTAGTGGCATAGTTGAATCCAACGTTGATGAGGGAGGCTCGGTTGAACCGATGAGTGTCCACCTAGGAAAATTATCGATGCAGTAATACTAACGCTACAGCGGGCATAATTTGAACGAAATATCATTTCAGCAGGGTACCTGATTCACCACGACAATATCATGTGGAATATTCTTATGAGTGAGATAGCGATGAATGAAAGGAGCAAAAGTCAGGAGCTCCTCGAACCGATCTCGAAACGGCACAATGACCGCGATACGATGGTGCCCGTCATCAGAATACTGGGCTTGGGAATGGCCAGCACCGTCAGTCGTTCCAAGAGAGTTATGTAGATTTCCGCCACCTTACGCCGGTTAACAAATAATCAATAAAATAACAAATCCGATTCTACGAACAAACTTCGGAAGATTTGCTGCCTTGATGTTAGCTCGAACGGCGAGCAGGCATTCTGTATTCTGTCACAACACAAGTCACAATTACCTTTAGATGTGCTCGGAAGTGACGAAGTTCCAAGGAAAACTGCGACCAGAAAACAGAAAGTGATGGCAATGACCAGGAATTTCTTGAGACTACTCACACGCAAAGTTCGCCATGCCATTGGAGAGAACCCCAACTCTATGTAAATTATCAAAAGAAGTGGAGGCCGGGGTCAGGTCATGTGTTGTGCCTGCTCCTTAACTTTTCAAAGATTAAGAACACGAATTTACTAGTTAGCACGTGATTCAGCAAGAGCCACAGTTCACTTGTCCATGATTTATTCCTGGAACAGTTATTATCATTTATGTGCCCATTTACATCCGGTAAAAATAGAACCAAGAACCAAGCTCAATGCTAGGGGGCAGATAACGAGACTCAACTCATGAGGTACATATTCATACATACACGTGGATAAGGATGGGAAAGATATGGTATGCCGCTACCGCTACAGTTACAGTGCATATAAATTAGCTGTCAAGCTGCGTATGACATTTGACATTTGACATTAGATGAACTAATATAAATAAAAAGAACCCCTCCATTATACTTATTTCTGGAAGTGTATTTTTAACGATGACGATGGTGCTAAAAGTGAGACAGTCTGCACAAGCATTGATTATAATTTGCCGTGATGAAAACAAGAGAGACACTACTACTGGTGTACTTACCCTCTAGCTCTAGTGTTACCGTTTATCCTTATCTTAAATCCTTTATAGCCTGCATTACTGCGTGTTTGGAATATTTGCGGTTAAGGAACGGGCTAAAGTAATTTCCAGTCAAGTTTATATAGCACATTGTCTAAACGCGCCGGGATGAATTCGCTCGGGATGCAAAAATTGAATCAAACTAGAATTATTATTTGTAGCCGTAGACCGTAGAGTCATAAGTACCTAATAATTAGTTATGTTGCGGATTGTTCAGGAAATTGGATAACATGCATACTGACAGTCACAGGTCACAGTGGACTGGTCAGTTTGGGAAGGTGAATTCCTAATGCACTTCATATTGGGATCCATAATTGGATTTCCTGATCAAGGTTTAACCAGAATTTAATCCTCACTCCGCTAGCGAAAATTTTGCAATGGTGTATAAATAGAAATAGCTTTTAATTAAAATTTAAATTAAAAATAGGCGTAATTATTAATTATGTATTCGCCGTTGGAGATAACATACAAATCTGGGTTGGAGATAACAAAAAACCTTGCACAAGAAATAAAAATGAACTAAACTTCCTAAAACTGTCCAACCAATACACACTATGCATAACGTCCAATTTCCTAACCAATCTACAACAGTTATATATTATGTACATGTGCATACAATATATGCATACATATACATATGGATTACACATAGTCCGTCTCCTCCCGTAGCAATGAGAGAGAATGCGTCAATACTTAGCTTTGTAACTCGAGCTCAGTTTGGTTCTCATTTAATGTCCATTGTGTTTTGCTTTTGCGTTACTAACCATAACCATTTTACGTTATAAACCTAACAAGGTCCGAGAGCTAAACTAAAACGCCTTTACTTTCGTTCTACGTTATAGTGCAGTCTGCAGTGAAGGAACTTAGTAACGGCATGCTTTCAATTCTAGTGCGACCTTATTTCCATTATTATTTGGGGACGTTTTAATTTGAGGCTCAACACGCAGTGGCAGATTACGGATTATACCAACGCCAACTGACGTCCCGGTTGGTGCTTGACTGAACAGCGTGATATTTATCCCTGCTTCTGATAAGTGATTATACTCCCGGATTGGATGCTTGCTAAATAAAACACTGGTTTATCTAACACAGGTTCTTTTTGCCTTAACGAAGTGCGGGGAAGGGCGACCAGATGATAGACGTGTGTGAAATATTTTGAAAGTTCGAGATAAGGTCGGGGGAAGGTGGGATTAGATACTGAGGTTCGGGTCCGCACAGGCTACCCTTGAGGTAATACGAAGACTATTGACGATATACTTATGACTTGACTATATGATACACGGAATGCGGGTTTTCAGTTGACGAATTATAACTATTGACATTATACAGTTATATTTTTAGTAAGGGACGTGTTTCTGTACCATAAAATGTTAAAAACGCATCAATTAAAGACTTCTACTGGATCGAAGTCAGGAAACTTTTTACTTACTGCAGTACTTAGTTATGGCCTACATTTAACGTGTCCACTAATAATACACTTTTGACCTGCTAATTTACTAAAAGTCTCAAGTGCTGACTTT
>JAQFZY010000769.1:0-21743 GCA_034696285.1 Hypogastrura burkilli | reverse complement strand
CCCCCCCCCCCCCCCTGAAATGTCTGAAGAGCACTTTTTGGCTAAACGGCTTACTTTACGCGAAAAATTAAAGACACATAAAATTTGGGGAATGGCGTTTAGATGCTCCATTTCAATTCGAGGCCTCCATATATAACAGTTTACTGCCCTAAAGCCTCAAAAAACGTAGTCGAAGTGGCCATTTAATCCACTTCTCATGTACGTGGACGCCCGGCTATTGAAATTGTTGTACTTCATACAAATCTGTTTCAAACAAACTTAATTTGACCTCTGTAGGTCAATGGGGTCCTGAGATATTTGACCTCATAGTGACGCAGTAATTCCCTTAATTCATATCTACGATTTCTACTAATATAATGACGTCAGATTGTTTGATTAAAATCAAAATCACTGTTAGGCTGTTGTGTACTGTTTTCTGTTTGTGATATGGACTGCAGACATTATGAATGACAGGCCAAACCTTAGGGCCGAACGTCCAGTACAGCAATCGTAATCAGTAATAATTCTCATTGTACGTCGCTAATGTAGAATTGGATAAAGGTGTTTCCCCAAAAAAATTGCGCTAAAAAACTAAAAACTAAAAAATGCATTCAGAAAAAGCAGACTACCCTGAACTTGAAAGTTCACTGGAAAGATATAAACAAGAAACAAACAATCCAGGCCTAATTTTTGCGTCCGTGAAGGTCCTCCGATTAAATTAAAATTGCAATAAATTGAATTCACGGTAATTATCACGGAGGACCTGAAACGGGAAGCCAAAATTAGGCCTGGATTGTTTGTTTCTTGTTTCTATCTTTCCAGTGAACTTTCAAATTCAGGGTAGTCTGCTTTTTCTAAATGCATTTTTTAACTTCTTCAACCTACATTGAATTTCCTCAATTCATAGAGCAGCAATAAAATAAAACAGTACATTGTTGGGGATCCGAAAAGGATTTAGGGTCTAGATTTGGAGGAGGAGCAGAAGTGGATGTGATACCATAGAGTAAGTCAGTCGCCCTCTCTATTGTACTTACGAACCGGGTTACGATACGAACAACAACGAACAACTCACGAACATGTGCTTTTACTTTACCATCTGACTATCTTTATTAATAACTGAGCACAAGGACAAGTTATTCCACATTCAATCGCGGGTGGAAACATACAAGCTATCTGCTACATCAATCAAATAATACAAATCGAATTGCTCACGTCATCCCACCCCGTTTCCAGTGCTCATTTTTATTTACAAAGCAGAAAGCATACCTTCATTTTTCTCAAAGAAAGATAAGAGGATTTTTCACTTGAGAAAGTATATATTTAATACGCGGCATATACCTTAAGACTATGCATCTAATCCTCGTTGATCAAGTTCACATAGAATCTGAGAATTATAAAATATTGTATGTATACAATAGCGGAAACTTAACGAATGCTGGTAGCTTGGCCAAACTCTTGATTTTGTGTTGTGTTAGCCGATAATTTCAAAAATAAAGTGATTGAGGGGTACGGGTATGAATTTGTCAAATAAATGTTCAAAATCGATCATTTGGCTGTTTAAAAAAAGGGTACCAATCAACGTTTCCTCCTTTTAATGCTAATCGGTACCCCCTTTTTGTTTAAGGCTGGAATTGTTAACTTCGGCATCAACAATTTTTTCCCCTCCCCCTTCTAAATTAAAAAGTCCCTCCCAAACCGCTTAACATATTCGATTCTGAAATATAGTATATACACAACCTCAGTTCATAATAATGCACCTGTACCTAACTGAAAAGATAAAGGAAGGGACTTGTCAAGATAAACCCTTGTCGCTAAATACAATAGGGAAAAGCTGGAGCCTTACGACTACCTATAGTACTAACGCACGTACATGACGAGAGGTAATGGGCTTAGGCTTGGGTTCTTGAAGGACCCAAATCCAACAACTGAAATGAGACCATTGTAGTTAGTAGTTAGAACGTAGCCAACATAAATAAATATTCGAAATCCTTGTATATTACATTATCAGAAATTTTGAGAAGTTGTTTACCAGCATTGGGGAGGGGATAAGGAATAGATGACGATTATTGACGACGTAGGGCGGAGGGGGAGGGGATCAAAATAATTTGGACATTATTGCTACAAAATGTGGACTGGCTTGTATAATTCTCTTCGTGTCTGTGGGGAGTTGGGGCGCTTAGAGTTTTATTGTCCCCTTCCCTTGTGATTTGATTGCCCTTCCTAGACACGACACTCGCATTCTTCCGGTAGGCCTAACGTGGGTCGTACTTACCGTCACTACCGTATCATACCAACAAAGCCGGGCATTTTAAAATTTTCGAACCTAACCCTCGGCGCTTCGCGCAGACCGTTCGGTTAGTCAAATGAATTATTCGCTTGTAACGTTTAAACCTAACATAACTAAGTACATTCAGACTTAGCACAGCCAAAACTAAAGGGTAGTGATAGGGTGGTGGATGCCCATGTTTAAGGGACGGTGTGGTGACGATTAGTAGGTCCGCCTAAGGTAGGCTCACAACAGGCAGGTTAATTCAAGGTTAATTCTCGATTAAGTTTTATTTCTTTTGATTGCTGGTCGTATAGTCGGAGTTCCTTCCTAGTTCCTACACATAATAGTCAACAATAGTCAACAAGTTGGACAGCCTCCGGCTAATTCTGGTTTGTGAGTGACGACGACGAGGGACGGTCGAGTTGCTAGTTGAGTTGGCGTTGAGGTTGAGAGTCTGCCCGTTTGCCGAAGGAGTTCCCTTGTAAGCCATCCACCATTACCAGCGAATCAACCGACAGTCATGTTTTGTGTGTATGCAGTACTATGTAGTTCGTTTGTAGTTAAGCATTTTTACTTCAAAGTTAAATTAAATGCAAATTCCTGGGAGCTGAGCTAGTATGTCCAAATAGGAGAACAATATACGCGAACACCATGTGCCATGTCTGTTTCTTTTACCACTAACACGTCTATTAGGTTTGTTTCTTTGTGTTTTCAGATCAAATTACAGGATGTTGAAGGGTTCATTACTAAGTGTGACGATATTAGGGCGTCAGCACTACGCCCGAAAAACGTCAATGCTCATTCTTGCTCGCCGAAAGTTGGCGACAAGTAGTGAAGCAGAATCAAACTCAGAAACGGAAGCGTCTACAGTCATGCCCACGATGAGGTAAATTATCCAGCTTGTGTAAGATAAAATAGACTATTAGTTCCTTACTACACAACATTGTAATAGCCGGTGGAAATAATAATACAAATAATTTGGGACTTTACATTCATTAGGGCAGCTTTAAGTCCTTCTAACTCTCGGCTCCTTCGAGTGTCTATTATTGGAATGCCAAATGCTGGGAAGAGTACATTGATCAATCAGCTCCTATCGTTTGATGTGCGTAAGCTTTAGAGTGACAGATCTATTGTTCGTTATGGGATATTGCAGATTGCAGTCCGTGGATTGGTTTGTTAAGTTTGGCTTTTGGCTTGTTGTTTGTCATAATGCCTTTTTGCCGTAGAAATTGTATAAGTCTGTACTTATCAGTTGGAGTTGAAGTTGAGATATTCATTGTTTTAAACGCAGAATCCCTTTGGCGTTTAGGTGTGTCCAGTTTCCAAACGAGTTCATACAACGAGAGAAAATCAGCAGGCTATTTTCCTAAGGGACAATACTCAGATTGTTTTTATGGATACGCCAGGTGTTGTTAATAGGAAGGAAGCGAAAAAGTAAGAAATTATATGCTTTCTTTTATAAACTTTTCTTATCGAAATGTGTCAGTCGAGTACAAAGTTATACACATAAATACTTTATCTTATCGTCACTATATTTTGGTGTTTTTCTTATCACTTTTGTAGATTTTCGTTCGCCAAAGATTTTGTTTCCGGACCCGAAAATGCTATGAAGAATTCCGATGTTGTTGGAGTCCTTCACGACGTTTCGAATGGCGTCAGTAGGCACAAGTTGGATCCAAGGGTTGTTAACGTACTGAAGGAGTTTCCGGCTAAAAATACTATTCTTATTTTAAACAAGGTAACTCGTCATTATTGAATTTATTTCGAATTTCGATAAAGATGAATATTTTTATTTTCCGTGCATTTACATCTTACAGGTAGATGCCTTAAATTCAAAGCGTTTGCTTTTGGACACTGTTCGGCATCTAACTAGAGGAACAGTAGGAGGGAAACCTATACCAATTGTTGTACCCAGAACAGCGCCGAAGCGTCTAAATACAGATGAAATTATTAACAGAGCTAGAACAAAAAGAGAGGCAAAATTAGGAGGGAATAAAATTCTAAAAGAAGAACTTGTCCCGGCTCAAACGGATTCTTCCGAAAATATTGAGAGTAAGAGTCCGAGCTTAAGTAGTAAAAATTTGATTTAGGACGTTTTGATAGTTTCAGTTGTGAGAACTTCTCTTGTTTGCTTGAAAACTTAGCTGATGATAAAGACGGGAGGGAGGTTAATGGATGGGCTCACTTCCAAGACGTTTTTATGATTTCTGCCCTCACTGGAGATGGCGTTGATCTCCTTCAGGTTAGAAATTGGTTCGAATTTCTGCACCTTCTATGTTCTTCTGCGAACTTGCTGACTTTTCTACCAATACCAATAAATACTAATAATGCTTGACTTTGACTGTACTGAATTACCTACTACTTTATTGTAGTGTTTGTTAAACAGAACGCAGAATAGAGTAATTAGTATAAACCTGAGAGTATAATAGTAATTCTTTTAATAATTCGAATTCGAATTATTCGTATATTATTCGCCAATCTTAATTCTAATTCTGACTTCTATATCTATCCTGGAAAATGCTAAAATCATACATCGTTTTCTTCAAATATAAATGTTTTTATTTTTAGCAAATTCGAATTGCTCCATTCAAATTCCATCCTAATTCAAATTGACTTAAAATTAATTCGAATTATTTATATTTGAAAACAGTCTAGGATCTTTAGGTTTAGTGCAATTTACCTTATCTGAATCTGAGCTCAATGAGCATGAGCACGTACTCGCTGTTGGGTTTTATAATTATGAGAGAGGAAGGCACAATGGCAGAAAGGACGAGACAATTTTGGATGTGTTATTGCATTGCACTACCCGTCACATAATGTCTACAAGAACCAAGAAGTTAGGTTTAGGGTAGATTTTTTGATATATTGTCGCGATTCGAATTAATTTCAATTCAAATCGTAATCATATATATAATTGCGCTAGGTTCTGCTATATATATTTATTTATTTATTTATTTGTATCTAAGTTTGCAAACATTTTGGTCAACAGTTGCAAAACGCCCGCCCGGAAACCGTTGTTGTTAGGACACCTCACTAATTGTCACTTCACCCGTTTTCCGTATTTCGTTGGTCAAACCCAACTGAAATGTGGCTACTGTTGCAGTTTGTTGTCAATATACATACCTTCGTCAATTCTCTTGACCTTGACACTTACGTGTACGTGTGTGGTAGAGAATACATTCAAAACAAAGAACCTTTGCCTCATTTGCGGCTTGCAGTTACTCCTAAAATGTACTGTCATTGCGCGTCACGGGGATTTTACTTTACACTGCACATGCGCATACTATGTACCTTATAGTATGTATGGAAACAAAATTGACAAAGTTCTTAGTTCTTTACCTTTTTTTATGGTTACTCGAATGAATACAATTGTTGGTCACTTTTGCCATTGCGGATGAAAGTGGAAATGTACAATTGACTTCCTGGTGGCACTCTTTACTCTGTCAAAAGCAAACTTGCAAACTTTTTTCGCTAAGAATTTAAGTTCGCGTACTTTCCCCAAAAACTGAAATATGTCTCATGATCTGATTTCAATTACTAATGGATTTGATTTGTTCATTTGGATAATAGTAGTACGGATTATTTGGTCACATATTTCTCTGGCGGTTTTCACGGATGAGAGACTTCCCTCCGAATTTCGTATAAAACATCAGATTTAAATTATTGATTTAAATCATCCTAACCCTTATTAAACTGTAGGCGCACGGTATTGTAAATTGTATTTAAATACTTCTACTTTGACTAGCCAACAAGCCCGCCCTAACGCGGAATCAGCAACAAATATGTAATGTATGCAGGGTTGGAAAAAAACATTTTTTTTTTTAAAAAAAAACAACAAAAAAAAACAGTTTTTTATTGTTTAAAACATGTTTGTTTGTTTTTATAAAAAACGTTTTTTTTTAATAACAAGCAAAAAAACCGCTTTTTATTGTTTAAAATATGTTTTTTATAAATAAAAAAAAACGTTTTGTTTAAAGAAAAAAAAACGTTTTGTTTAAAGAAAAAAAAACGTTTTGTTTAAAGAAAAAAAAGTTTTGTTTAAAGAAAAAACAAAAAAAAACAGTTCTTATCATTTAAAAGGTGTTTTTTATAGAAAAACAACTTTTCTTTTAAATAAAAAACAAAAAAAAACTGTTTTAATTGTTTAAAACATGTTTTTTATTAATTAAAACAACGTTTTTTAAAAATGTTTTAAAACATGCCAACCCTGTGATTTATACAGTTTGCAGCATTATACCGTGTGGACAGAGTTGCGTTAAATCCCAATTTTTCTCATTTATTAAATCCCATCGCAGTGGGTTTTAAGTTTTAACTGCATATAAGTTATTTATGCCATTTTTGATCAAATCCCATCACAGCAGGTGGGATATGACGGTATTTAATTAGGTGCCAATTTTTGAAAGTTGTTTATCCCACTTGACTCAAGTCCCATGAGACTGGGATCCCGATAAATTCCATTAAATCCCACTTAGCATCTCTATGTGTGGCTCATACTCCTCTACGGTCCATTTCACAGGTCTTGCCCGAAACGCCGAGACTGCTGCCACGAAGAGGGAGTTCTTTGACAGAATGACCCGGGCAAGTTATGAAGGAGAGGTTCGGGAAGTCCCGGATTACGTCTCGCTCCCACTCCCAAATCAGAGCATTGTGAAACAGTATCAAGAGGCTTATCCTAACGTTTCCTATCCAGACCTCAACTCTCCAATACTCAATTGGACTTTCGAACGGAAGCGCGTAGACTTCATCTACTACCCTGAAAAATATATCCCTCTCCTCCGAAAGGCCGGCTACAAGGTCAACGTTATAGCTGGAGACGCAATCAATTGCAAGAAAGACTTACCTTTTAAGGCCAAAACCTTATACTTGTTCCAACCGTACAAGAAGTATGATGATTTTATTGGACCTGAGTCACAGTGCCCTCACTCCATGCAGTTTGTGCTTAACTTCCTCTCAAGTTATCTATTTGTTAAGAATGTTTCGGGGGATAACCATAATCCAATAATTCGGAACCTGATTAACCGTCTTGGGAATCTGTATGCACGGAGGTGCCTGAGCGGGTTTGTTCCGCTCCCAACCTCACACCCTTACGAGGAGGACGAACTGGAGCCCGAAATCGAGCTCAAACATTGCGTAAAGAAAAAAAAATACACCACGAAATAAATGGACGTTGGGACATATTAGATTTGCAAAACCTTTTATTTGGCCTTATTTAGCAGTATTTTCCGCAAGGGGAAGAATTAAAGTGAACAAAACAGATCATTAACTTGGTAATCAGCCTTAATTACTCACGACAACTTAAAGAACATGAGTACGTATTAAGTCTAAGGGACTCTTAAAACAGTTCTGGATTAAAAATAATGGCGTACATATATAAATACCTATATATATTGGAATTTGACGTATTCCTTACTTAACTGCTGAAGGTTTAAGTGCCAAATATTATTCATACAGATAGGATCCAAAAAATCTCGGGAAAATGCGGTAAAAAAAAACATAATTCCAGCCATCTTCCCTTTGTTCACCAATTCAACTGAGTCCATTCGTCCATCCTACATAAACCACCAGATAATACAAGTCATCCAAATAAAACTCGCCTGCGTTTGTTCCGCCTTTCTTAAAGGTACACCGTTAACTTTAATAGTCCATTCAAATTACTACTTGCTCTTAAACTAGTGGATGGAAACTTAGGGAATCCCAGTTAGGCTCCTCAACATGTTTTATACCATTCTGAATTTACATACCAAATCCATATATTAATAGTCCTCTAATAATAGGACCTGGTTTCAGTAACGCTAATCACTCTACTTCAGCTCGGGTACACCTGATCCTGCCTCCTGAAACAACTGGCATGCCTTGCCCGAGTGATACAAAATAATTTAATCCTACATTCACTTTCAGTCCATTTACAGCATTATTCAAATCCAGCCAGTCAAAAGGTACATAATAGGAGAGATTAGGCTACAGCTAAACTTGGTTTACGAAAAGGTTCATTATTTGTGTATTTCAAGATTCCATTGGCCTCTGGAACCAGTTACTATGTTGTATGTATACGTTTCGTAATGCTTTCCTGTACCGCCGAGACGTTAAACAATATTATTTAAATAATGCAGGGGTTCCTTCTATGCAGTGCTTCATGTGAATTTCACTTGTATCCTCGCTCTTCCTCGGGTGATCCTGTAGTATCGCTCTGACTGACTTCGTGGTTCGTGCCAAGCTTGGTTACGGTTACATGGAGGTTGGGGACCAGAAGTTGAGTTCTCTCATTTCCGACGGCCGGGGCACGTACCGTACTTTCTGCCGCATCTTGCTCATGTCACTTGGTGGGGGGACTCCGGGCCCTGCGCCGGCGGACAGAGGTCTTGAAACGTCAACTCGGGCCTCGTACATGTAGCCACTCTGATCCTTCTTCTGGTTCTGCTGCAAGAGTTTGGAACTGAATATCATTTTTGCACGGCTGCCGGATTAAAATTTATCCAAAAAGTTCTCGAATCGAACTCTTTATGTATTACAATTCGAATAGGAGTAACCTCATTGATGGACACAGGAATTGAAATCGTAAACGAGATTTGTCGTAAAATGGTAGTATCGGAATTGGCATCAAAATCGAAATCTTTGGTAGGAAAGGTACAGTAATTGGAATCGAAACTTATTTTTTCAGTGGTATCGTAACCTAACTCAGTGTCACAAAAATAGGAAATCATAAGCCTAATTCAAGACTAAATAATTATTATTTGGGAAAATACGATAAGCAGGAATTGTAACATTTGCAGATTGTGAATTTCAATTTGCGAGCCTGTACTTCCTTCATGCGTCTTCTAAAAAACAAACCAACCCTAACTATGCTCTGTGCTCTCCACGAGTATCCGAGTCACAGTTATATTCTTATCAGGAAGTAATGTAAAAACGAACACGCTGTACATTTAAATACATTGGATTGACACTGAGACACGGTTTATTTTCTCCAGCTTCTTAAGGCACCTGGATAGAAAAGCCCCATCTGGAATATGGAATGTAAATGTATGTGCTAGGGAGACACTTACGTCAGTATTTGACACATTGGAAGAGGATCGGAACAACCAGCTTCCACTGTTGTTGGCTGCTGCCGGTGTAGAGCCGGTGAAGAAAGGATTCCCAGCCCGACGAGCGACCTGTTATTCAAATAGTTCAAAATTAGACTCATCGTAATATATTCGCCAAATTCAATCACAGTAACTCCAATGACTACCATGTTTTTCGTGCTCTCTTCCTCTTATCAAAGAGTTAACGAAAGTGACATTAGAGATTGGGAACTTAATTGATACAGTATACATTTAAATTCAGTACTAAAACTAACGTCAAAGTAGTTCCCGGAAATCGGCATCATGTATAGCAAGTAGTTACGGAAATTAAGTTATGTGTTGTGTACCACTCAATCGATTTCAAGACACTAACTAGCCTGAGAACTAATCACACCAAACACCCGAGTCTATGTATAGTTCAAGGGCGCATGGTAGTCATTTACCTAATGCCGTCTAAACAAATTGTAAGTTTCCAACTGGATGAAGGAAAAGGACTGAGAAGCAGAATGAGTCAGAACCCGTCGTCCTTATGGATACGTAAGAGGCTGCTGGGAAGTCCGTGTCCTTAAGGATCTCATCTCACTCCTACCTCGAATTGTTTCTAAATAACATTTTAGGTAGCTTGGAAACATGCTAATCAGTCCTTACACTTATTACCGTAATGACGCAGGAAATGCGGTATATAGATTTGGTTTTTCTGTCCGTCTGTCTGTCCCCCTGCTGATAGAGCGAGTGATCGTGCATCAAAATTCTATATGAAAAAACGCTATAAGAAAAACACTGCTCATAGTAAATGCGATTTCGCAGCTTAAGAGAAGCAGGCTTCACGTGACCTGAGTTTTTATAGGGTTTTTTGCTACCTAAATTTAAGAAATCACTAATATATATGGTGCAAAACACATATTTGCAAGCGTTTCAGGAGAAGCTCCTCTCTCTGTGCAACGCGTAATGAAGGCTGTACCACACACATTTAGAAATCAAAAAGTAACTATCATAGACCTAAGCATGTGCTTCATACATGATCTATCCCTGGGCTTTTTGCAAAAAAAAAGTCAATTGCTCCTCGTGTATTGGCTTATAAAGAAATCAGCGGGTGATAAAGAAACAAAAACTAGTCATAAACATAATCGTATGAAAATGCTAGTAATGAAAAGCAGAAGTAAATATTTGACTCTTTAACTTGCAGCATTCCAAACAGAATTCAATTTGCCAAAACTTATTTGGATTTACAACACCGTCATTTTAAGCGTCAAGTTGTGTTCTTATAGCAGCAACGCTGGAAGCGTAATCAAGAAGTATTTGTTTTAACTTAAACTTTCGGGTAGCGGTTTTTGATATTTGAACTATGTTCTATTGTTCTGATTTGAAATACTTAGACGTGTGGATTTGATCAAACCGATTTAGCGTTTTAGATACGAGGAATGGAAACTAGTCGAACACCATCCTCGCTGTAACCTGGCGTTAAAAGGACAGCTTATAGTCGACGGGTGTGTACAACATTTAGGTATTGCATACAGTTGAATGGTTTAAAAAAAATCAACGTCGGTTTCTCTGCTCGAATGGCTTAAGCAGTACTTTTAGGTGTAGATGGCTTATAAAGTTGAATATCTCATTAACTGTTCTACTCATTTAAGTATTGCATACAGATGTATGGTTTAAAAAAATCAAAATCG
Source organism: Hypogastrura burkilli (assembly GCA_034696285.1). Lineage (NCBI taxonomy): Eukaryota > Metazoa > Arthropoda > Collembola > Poduromorpha > Hypogastruridae > Hypogastrura > Hypogastrura burkilli. Next base: position 10,764 of record JAQFZY010000769.1, on the reverse strand, counting down.
GTTTCTCTCCTCGAATGGCTTAAGCAGTTCCTTTAGGAGTATATGGCTTATAAAGTTGAATATCTCCTTAACTGTTCTATTCATTTAAGTGTTGCATACAGGTGTATTGGTTTAAAAAAAAAATCAACATCGGTTTCTCTGCTCGAACGCGTTAAGCAGTACATGCAGGTGTATGGCTTATAAAGTTGAATACCTCATTAACTGTTCTACTCACATAAGTACTGCATACTCGTGTATGGTTTTACAAAATCAACATCGGTTTCTCTGCTCGAGTGTATTAAGCAGTACATACAGGTGTATGGCTTATCAAATATAATATCTCAATAACTATTCTGCTCACTTAAGTATTGCATACTGGTTAATGGTTTTTAAAAATCAACATCGGTTTCTCTACTCGAATATATCAAGCAGTACACGCAGGTGTATGGCTTATCAAATGAAATATCTCATTAACTGTTCCACTCATTTAAGTATTTCATACCAGCGTATGGTCTTAAAAAATCAACATCGGTTTCTCTGCTCGAATGCGTTAAGCAGTATATACTGGTGTATGGCTAATAAAGTAGAAATTATCATTAACTGTTCTACTCTAAGCATTACCTACAGAGGTGCATTATTTGAAACATTTAATATCGGGTTTTCTGTTGGAGTCATTTAAACATCCCATACATTATACGTTTTAGGATAGCGGTTTCGTTAATACGGTTTCTATCAGTTTATACTGTTTATTGAGTTACAAACAGCTAGGAACAGGTGAAAACTTATCCCTGTGTATAATTTAATAAAGTGGGCAAGTGAGGTACAGCATAGTAGGATAGTAGGAGAGAACAGGCAATCAAGTATGGTAATTCAAAGGCATCATCACTATTTTCATGACGTGAAACACAAAGGCCAATACGACCGCAGGTACTCACAGGTTAATTCTGAACTAACAAGGATTCCTTTTGTATTCACAATATTATGAATTAAGAGTCGGCCCACGCCATACGCCATGCATGATGCAAGAGCCGGGCACCGAAACGTAATCACACAACACGCGCCCGAAGTCAATATGCAAATCTAGTTCGAGTTAGGACAATTAAGTCAGTTCAATGGCCTCCTTTGTAGGAAGCACATCAAATACTGATTTTTGCAATAACATGTTCCATCATATTACGTCAGATTATATTCACTCTATATTATACAGCTTCACACCACGCGTACATACATAGAGATTAGGAACACCGGTTAATTTAAAGAAGCAGAGAACAGAACTAAAACATTGGAGTTTTCGAAGGTCGCAGGCGCACAAAAATAATACAGTCCAGTCCAGAGGACCAATTTCGACCCCCGGGTACCCTAAATAGACCCTCGGCTTAGGGATCAGATTTGAACCCCGGGGATCCTAAGTAGATTCCTGGCGCCTATTTTCACCCCGGAGGTTAAATTTGGTCCAAGTGGGTCAAAATTGACCCCCTCATGCACAATTCGGCAAATGTTTTGCATTTATTAGGAATATTTCGTCATAAATACGGTGTCGACGGTGCTATAGCTTGTAGCTGACGCCAATAAAGCTATAAATTCCAAGAATTGTCAGACAAATGCGAAATTTTCCATATTTTCCGTTTCTCGGAAACAGGAGCTCAGAAAAAAAATGGCAACGTTTTTTTAGATATTGGTCTTGTAAAACAAATTTGGACAATATTGAACATTGTGTCCCGCCTGTACAAAAAACTTCCAAGGGGTTAAATTTAACCCCCGCGGGTTCAAATTTGACTCCGATACCTAAATAGATTCCCGTGGAATCAAATTAGAACCCCGGGGACCCTAAATAGACCTGGCGGGGATTAAATTGGATCCGGACCTAATTTAACCCCTGGGAGTCAAATTTGGTCCTTTAGGCTGGACTGAATATACAGAATTCGAAGGGCAAATCATAAATTAAAAACCTGAGGTGAGCAAGCAGGGGTAACTGTTGGCGTCGCATTTGGCGTTGCATCCGGGCTCCGTGGGATCACGTCCTTCATGTTATCGACAAATTGCTTATAATTAACACTTCCAATCTCACGATTCGGCTTGGTTACAACCTGTGAAGCATGAATATGAAATGTGAGGAAGAGAATAGGAGGTACTAGTAGATGTGAAACAAAAAATACGATAAATGTAGTTGGTACATGCCTAGTCGATGCATCTATATACATAACATCGTTGGTGTGTTTGTGGGTATGTATGTATGTATGTAAGTATTTATGTACGCTATCTCCTCTGGAAATACTGTGCGGATTCAAATGAGCGATACCTTAAAATGTTCCTAATTTTAGCGAAAATTGTTCGCCCCAAGCAAAAGTTGACTTTTTGCAAAAAACAATTTGCACCTGGAAGGAATCGAACTCGAGACCGTTTGCTAAGGGGTCGACAGCATGGGGTCGGGTGGCTGTGTAAGGGGCCAGGAATGGAAGTATTCACTTACGCATTGGCCAGACATAGAGTCACGTGGGTCTGTGAGGGGTCGGCTGCATGGAGGCAGGTGCATGTACTGCGGACTTAGCCCAGCCAATCACGTTCGCGCGGGTCGGCGGGCCCGAATTCAAATTCTTATATATAAAAATAGAGCTCGGGAGGTTCGGATACTTGCCAGAAACATTGATTTTAAGTTTTATTCAAATATTCATTAATTGAACTCAAACATTTTGTAAATATTTTACATTTTAAGTTAGATTAGGTTCGGTAACTTTCCGGAAACATTGATTTTAAATTTGATTTGGTTCGGAAACTTTCGAAAACTTTCCGGAAACATTGATTAAGTTAGGTTAGGTTCGGAAACTTTCCGGAAACATATTAGGTTCGGAAACTTTCCGTAAACATTGATTTAAAGTTAGATTAGGTTCGGAAACTTCTAGAAACTTTTCGGAAACATTGATATTAAGTTAAGTTAGGTTCGAAAACTTTTCGGATACATTGATTTTAAGTTAGGTTAGGTTCGAAAACGTTCCGGAAACATTGATTTTAAGTTAAGTTAGGTTCGGAAACTTTTCGGAAACATTGATTTTAAAGTAGGTTAAGCTCAGAAACTTTCGGAAACTTTCCGGAAATATTCATTTTAAGTTAGACTAGGTTCGGAAAATTTCAAAAACATTAATTTTAAGTTGGTTTAGGTTCGGAAACTTTTCGGAAACATGGATTTTAAGTCAGATTAGGTTCAGAAACTTTCAGAAACTTTTCAGAAACATTGATTTGTTATGTCAGGTTCGGAAACTTTGATTTTAAGTAAGAAATTTTCCGGAAACATTGATTTTAAGTTAGGTTGGGCTCGGAATCTTTTGGAAACCATTCAGAAACATTGATTTTAAGTTAGATCAGGTTAGGTTTAGGACAAGTTCAAGGTGCCATCGGGCCCGAATTCGATTTATTCGAGACAATAATTGTCGGATCTGGTTATGACAACCAAAACGGTACCCGTAGAGTTACCCCTAATTCGGTCTCTCGGGTTTCCGCCCATTCCCTTCCGGATCGTAGATAATTAAAGTTACTGCAATAGGGTACAGTAATTAATTTAGCCCGTTAGATTGAACTTATGCGTGCTACCCTTAAGTTGCCACCCCGATGTATTCAGTATTATCGCCTTAATTTCAGCTTTAAATTTGAATATAATTCATCCCAAAAACCTTACTCAGCATTCGCAACGAAAAAGCCCGTTGCTCAAATTACAACTGCCTGTCTCAGCTCATAAGTAGGCATAAAGTTTAGATGTACCCTTATGTACCTAATCCCTCCTTGAATCTATATTTTGGAACCTCAACGATGCCAATGACCCCCATCGATACTGGCAAATAAACCGTAGTCCCCATATACACGTCAGTCCCTTGTTACTATGGGAGACGGAAGACCCGCAGCGGACGGACCCGTTCTTATTATTGTTTAGTAAACACTGGCAACTTTTTTCCTGTATGGTCTATTCATAGCTCCGCCCCCTTTCCCGTTACCGGCCAATTACAGAACGAATAACGCCGACCTGGGAATGAGTGAGTGAAAGAAAGACTAACTTATATAAGAGGATGAATTTTATGTGGAAAAATACCACATAAAATGAGGACGGCGGCGACAGATTATTTTGGTTATTTAAAAAATGCACTGATTTTTAAAAATTCAAAAACCTCAAATTTTGCACCGCGTATCAGATGACTGGATATGTATACATATAAATATTCGTCCGTGGGGAAGATTTCCAGCTAATTTCTGCATTCCATCATAGCTCAGCCTATTCAGTACCTAATTACTTGAACGGGGGATCAAAAATGAGTACCTCATTTTTGACTCTCCGGGAGTTATTGTTGACTTCTCGGGGGTTATTTTTGACTCCCTGGGCATCAAAAATACTTCCATACGTCATCAGGGGTCATTTTTGACCCCATGGGAGTCAAAAATGACTCCCGAACAAACGTTTTTTGAGTGGACTCTGCCACCGAAGACTGGACGATATTAAAAATAGTGTATAGCGTTCTAATTGTATTTTGTCAAAAAGCATCCGTGCGAAGATAAATTCTATCATGGCGCCGACGAGTAACATGAAAAAAAACGTATAAATCCATCTATTTTTCAAAAAATGTCAATTATTTTGGTTGTAATCACTGAATGGTGGTTAGTGTGATTGCCTTTATGGCAATACATAATTACTTAAACGGTCTAAATTTTGACAAAATCGAGAAAAGGAGTCAAATTTGAACCCCGCGGGGTTATTTTTGACCGCCGGAGTAAAAAAATAACTCACTAAAAAAGAAATACAAAAAAGGGTGACCATAATCTACACCTGAGAGGAAATGCTACGTTTACACTCCAAATGCACCCTTCTCGCTAAAATATGTTTATGTAATAATTTCAGCACTTAAAGCTGAAAATCTTATCTCAGCTAGTTTCGGTAGTAAATATGAAATTATAAGAAATTATCAAAGACCAAATGAAATTACCTTGTGAACCATATTGTAGAATACCGCGATATAAATAAATAATATAAATATAAGTATTTTTACATAATTTAATTTAATTTGGCGTAAATGTTTGAGACCAACTATTAAAGTGCTCGCAAGGTGCAATGAGAAGAAGAGCGGGGTTTTTTATATTCCCTGTTTGTTGGAGGGCTAACCACATATAGAACTAAAATGTGCGTACTATATTACTTCTATTAGTTTTATAATTTAAACATCAACCGAAAAAGAAACCGGGAGCATAACTATTCGATACAGATGATCACGGCGATTATTAGAATGAAGCCGAAAGACTAACAGTATCGAAACAGAATCAACGGATTGGGCTTGCGCAAACTCCGTCCGACCGTTATTGTCTCAAAGAATTCCAATTCGCGGCCGCCGTAACCCGATCCGGCACCTACTGTCTTAACTAATTTAAATTTGGCGGCGCCGGCGTCGCATGGTCTGTTTAAACCTGGTCCGACCACTACTGTCGTAAAGCGTTCCAATTAGCTTGGCTCGTATCACTGTGTCTGACCCGTCACTATTGTCTTACACAAATCGAATTAGGCACCGCTGACACGCATGGGCTGCGTAGCCGGCAAAGGCACCTGTACCCATAGGGCCGACCCCTCAAATACCAACGTGAATGTATGCCTGGCCAGTGCGCATGAGCATTGGTCCATACCTGACCTGGCCCTTTCCACAGTCACCCGATTTGAAGCTGCAGACCATTTTCCAAACCGTTACAAGTTCGATACCTACCAGGTGTACATTTTTTCTAGTGAAAAAGTCTACTTCTGTTTGGGGCGAATAATTTTCGCTAAAATTTAAGATTTGAAGGTATCGCTCATCCGTATCCGTCCAGCAGTTCCAGAGGAGATAGCAGATAAACATACCCACATATACATAGACACATGATTTTATGCATATAAATATTATCAGTTATAGTTCCCGTATACTTACGCGTCGGAAGGAGGCAAAAATGTGATTGATGGATTTATATGGAAGCCGTATGCGTATTTGTGCCTCTCATCTAATAGAAATGTGGTCACCTTGCTATTCTATTGATGGCATGGGGAGTCAAAAATAACTCCATGGACTGGACTGCAGATAGATGCAGCAAAAAAATCTAATAGCTAACATCAGTATTAATAGGTACTACGTGCGGAAAGTAACATATACTCCGTCACAGCTAAATCTAAGATGCTTACACCTAAATATATATTTTGAGTCACCGACACCGACTCGTACAAAATGTACCTCTGTGAAAATTTGTAAATACTACACGGTGCTGGTTTTATTTATAAATTTGAAAATTGAACGACAAAATATAGATAAACGTGGTACGTACGGAAAGTAAAGTCGGGTCAAACAACTTGTCTGCATAAAGATGGGTATATACCGTTGGCGGCAACAATAATTGTACAACTTGGAAACCCTTTTTTTAGTCTGAGGCCTCAGCGATAAGAATAAATCAGATGCGATATGGAGGCCTCGGTTTGGGAAATAGGGTTTCCAGATTTTATAAATATTTCCACCAGTAGTATACACATATGTACAGTGTACATAGCAAGATAGAACTAGAAGGCAAGAAGTGTATAGAAAAATAAAACGCAGGTAGACTGATATGCAAGCTTGTGTAAAGAAAAATACACAGGTAGGATGGAAATGCAGTAGTGTAAAGGAAAACACAGGTAGGCTGGAAGGCAATAAAGGTAAACGAAGAATGGAAGGCAACTGGTGTTATTATTAGTGGGAAGAGTAGAGAAAAGTTAAGTCTAGAAGGCACGCTGTTGGAAGGAAGGAAAGACTGCTTTATGTTAGAAAGTATACGTAAAGGTGCAGAATAAGTTTACAAGGTGCACGATGAAATGGAAGGCAGGAATGCTGGAAGGCATAAGAAGTGAAGGAATGCATGATACGTAGAGGGAAGGGGGATGCTGGAAGGCGTCAGGCGTAAAAAAAAATACAGGAATATAAATGCTGGAAGACGTTATGGAAAACAGAAACAGAAATGCTGGAAGGCAACGGACATAAAGGAAGTGACGAAGGGAGTAATGCGGAATACATGAGGTAAACGAAAACTGGGATAGGAATGGTGGAAGACAAGGGACATAAAGGTATGAGAAATGCTTGAAGGGGTTAGACGTTACGTAAGGCAGAAATAGACATGCTGGAAGCCGTTTGACGTGACGGGAAGGAAGACATATAAATGCTGGAAGGCGTGTGACGTAAAGGAAGGCAGATATAGAAATGCTGGAAGGCGTGTGACCTTAAGGTAGGCAGATATAGAAATGATGGAAGGCGTGTGCCGTAAACGAAGGCAGAAATATAAATGCTTGAAAACAAGAGACGTAAAGGTCGGCAGGAGAAAAGCTGGAAGGCGTGAGACGCAAAGGAAGGCAGAAATAGAAATACTAGAAGGCGTTAGACGTATAGGATAGGAATAGGAATGCACGAATACAAATGTAGGAAGGCAAGAGACGTAAAGGAAAGGAGGATTGCAGTATGACGCGATGCGCAAAGGAGAGCAGGTAAACGAATGCTGGAAGACCAGGAATGTAAAGGATGGCAGGAATAGAAATACTGGTTAGCTAGAAAAGTAAAGACAAGAAAGGCAGGAATATGAATTCTAGGAGGCAAGAGACTTAAAGGAAAGGGAAGGCAGGAACATAATTGCTGGAAGGCATGAGAGAAAACAACAAGGCCGTGTATCAAGGAATGTAAAGAAGAGTAGGAATGTTGGAACGTAAATTAATCATAATTCATTTGCGTGCATGACGTGCGAATTATACATATTTCATACTCCACACACGTCTTACATCTCTTCACCCCAACCTTGCACACTACTTTTTTCGCTCAGGTGCCTGTTTATCGAATCGGTAATTGGCTAGCGTAATTAATAGATAATCAACAAGGCAGCGGTTTCACAGGAGAACAATATAGCAACTCGAATAATCGAAGAGTGCAGATTAATAAATTAATTACAACGGTAATTTGTGGTGAATGGTGAAGCAGTCAATCAGTTTAACGCCTGAGAAACCCTACAAGGTTGTAAAAATGTTACCTGACACATTTACTTAATTACAGCTTCTTAAGCTAAATTAAAGCTGTATAAGACGGCAAGGGCAGAGGAAGGTGATATAGATGGCATGATGCCGTAGAACCTTACGATGTACCTTACGTAGCGTGTAGTTACCTCGAACGACAAAATTGCATTAAGATAATACATGCAGAATCAATGGGAGCATGGACGTTTCAGGAGCTTGAGCATCCTCCCATTTCTTGCCAATTCCAATACATTTACATTACATCCAAGGTTGTCGCAAATACTTTATATGGCCAATACTTTATATGAAGGGCCACTCAGTGACTCAGCCTAACCCTACCCTTCAGAAAATCCAATTACAATTATTGGAGAAAGCAGGCTTTCTTGCTTTCCCTTTGCCATTGCATGCCTATTTTCCAAATCTTCCAACCACTTTGTCTGTATACATTGTATGCACTTAACTTGTACCTACCGATAGGGTAACCATGTAGACATATTGCAATGAATGGACAGGAAATTACCCCATCAAGGTAGATACCTAGCATTAAGCATATGGACCTACCATGGATGGAATATCAGCCGGAGAAAGTGCAGAGTCGAGGTCACCAAGTTTTGGCCGAGGAGCCGGGGGCTCAGCGCCACAGCCCACAGCTGGCCTCGGGTTCTGCAAAACAGCCACTGTGCCCTCTGGCTTTGGAGCCGGACTGGACACGAGTCCAGCCTGAGAGCTCACGGCGAGGCTGATTAAGGAGGCTGTCGTGGAAGCTGTTTTGAAGAAGGTTGAAGTTTCCGGAATGGTGGAACAGTCCCGTTTGGATAGGATGAAATTGGTTGTCTTGCTCGGGCCCTCCCCTCCGGCCCCTTGTCGTTCAATCTCCAGAATGGCACTGGTGAGGTCGGGAGAGGTCTTGGCCCCCGAGTTCCTCCTCCGGGAGTTCTGGTACACTTCCACTAGTAAAACATGAATAAGAATCCCTGTACTCTCGGCCCTATTAGGCCTCAATCGGGCCCGAGGGAAGGGGTACATTTCGAGTGAGGCAGAACAGAATAGGGCTGAAGCGGTGAAACGGGAGGTTCGCAGACACGGGGGAAGGAACTAGGTCAGGCAGCAGGCGGAATATTTACCGGTTGCGTTGGACCCAGTCCCACCACTGGTCGTTGTTGCTTGGGCCTGCTGACGGGCCCGACTCCGGTTCATGTGAAAGAATCCGTCCTCGTTGGATGGCGGAGAAGCACAAATGTCAGTGTAGTCGTATCTGAATGTCATATTGGGGAAATGAAATAGAATTGGAGTTAGAGTTTGAGGGACGGACGTAGAACCCGGCTCAATCGTAGTTCACCTTTCAGTAGTTCTTCTCATCCATTTAGGGAGGCCCATGCCCATGCCCGGCAAGGACTTCTCACCCCCACCACTGTTCGGACAGTCCATCCTGAACTACGCCAGATCCCTGCACCAAATAAACACATCTTATGTACAGTTAGTTCAAGGGAAGGCACTTAACCAGGGCTCTCCGAGCACTGTCTAATTGTTGGACACGCCTTAGGCTCGTTAAACTAATAGTGGACTTTCCGATTTGGGAAACGAGTGTTCTGAATGGGGTTGAGGAAGGAGGACTGAGGAGCTTCGACTCCACGGAATCCTTCTATATAAGCTTCTCCCAATTGTAATAATCAGGCTGGCCAATACAATGAATGATCCCGGAGTAGTCGAATCCAGTTTAATAACTTTTTCTCTGCGAGAAGGTTCGAAAAAATGAAAAGCAAGGGCCAAAGCCCAGAGCATTCCTAATGACGACATGCACGGAGCCAGTGATAACCTCCTGGTGATCTATCATTAGTATCTGGATGGGAATTATAAAGGACTTTGCCCATATGAGCTCGGACCAAATCATTGAAATACACACTAAAAAGAAGGACTGATTGGGTTGACTGGTGACAGGAATGACCTGCTCCTGCTCCATAGATAAAGAACACTGGGTAGGACAGAGATGCTCTATTCCGTACTCCGTATATAGGCCCGCCCATTGCTGGAGCCATGCTAGCGCTAGTAACTTACATAAGGTGATAGAAACTTACAGCTATAGCTGATGGCTCTTGGCTTTCGAAATTAAGAATGTTCGATTGCATCACTTGATTATCCGGGACCTCAAATTGAGTTCATTCTACAAGGAAGTCCGAATAATAGCTAAGGCGTACTTCTTATGGAGAATGAAGAATCATTCGAATAGGTGTGGCATGCCTTACTTATTTGTAATTTGTAGACTTTCTTATGTGATATTATTAATTTACTGCAGAAGCCTTAGGAGTGGCGAATGGGACCAAGGAACCAAATGACGGGAACTGCGAAATTTATATTCTCATAGCAAAACTATTACCTGTTATCAGAAATACCCTAACAACTAAAATTGTAAAATCGTGCTTACGGAAGGAAGCACATAGAAAGAACACTGTATGTACTCTTCATACCAAAAAGTCCATAACCTGTTATCTTATCAGGGGATTAAAAACCTGTAGTAACAGGCCCGGCTGAGAGCAAAGAAGTGAGCGGGCAACGCACAGCGTTATATGTACACTCATTTTACACTCTTGCATTTTACGGCACGTCAACTCTCCACTAAGCTATATGAATTGGAAAGCCCCGGACATTGTCATGAATTATATAAATTAGCACTACACAAATTAATGGGATTTGGGGGAATGGAAGCAAGTGACAGTAGAGAAACAACATTTTAAAATAGTTTTTGCAGGCAAATCGAAATTCCTGTCTTC
>JAQFZY010000768.1:0-21745 GCA_034696285.1 Hypogastrura burkilli | reverse complement strand
TTACCTCAAATGTAAACAAAAAGGGCGTCTCATCTCTTATAATGGGACTCACTTTTTCTTGTTTATTTTTTTGTAAACTCACTTTGTTTATGCCTCTATTTTAGCCGAGGCCAGCGGCCGAGTCTTAGTTTGTATTTACTCTAAGGTTTATGCAACGAATGAGACAAACTTAGTGCGTTTGAAGCATGTAGCCTAATTATTACATGCTGGCCACACAGTTACCAAACTTCATAACTGCTTCCATATGTTCCATTCATCTTTATTATTTGATTGATTAAAACCTAATGATAATGGTCATACGTAGTGGTGTAATTGGATTAGTCCCTCGCCTAATTACTAGGTTATGGCTTCATCGGTAAACGTTAAATCGGTTTCTATCAGTTAAAACTATTTATTCACAATTAAGTCTAATATATCTACATGTTTCTTTTGAAATCCGTTTTATAAGTTACTACTTTGTAAAACTTGCTTCATGTTGCCTTTCATGTAGTTCGAGTTTACATACAAGTGATGCTCTATATATTATGCGCAGTGTACTTCGAGTATACATACATATAAAAAAAAAGTAAAGGGTGGGGGTTTATAGTCCGATATACCCGCCGGCCAGTCAGACTTTTACGCCAAAATGTCTTATGGGATGATCCGGGTGTCCGTCTGTCCGTCACACCCCAAATTGCTCCGTATAGTTCATATTTAAGTAATTGAGCATAATAAGACAATTTCTGATTCGCTTCGACGCTCTCGTGCTACCCGCACCTACTAAGACCGATTATCATACAACTGAATTTTTACGTTTAGCAAGATGCAATTTATCGTTCACTCCATGCCGTCTTTCCTCGTATATGCAGCCAAGTCCTGGGAAGCAAAATATTTAACATAACTCTTTTTCACCGGTCCCATCATTAAGCTTGTAATCATTTTTCAATTGAAGGTTTTATAGGCGAACAAGCATGGTTTTAACCTAATTATCAAACTCATTCCTAATTAAAACCAGCAACAATGCAGAGCAAATTTCATGGAAAAATTAAACTATTGAGAAGCTATGTTACATATAAAGCTCTAAATTTATAAAAGACGAAACGTGTATATATTGCTAAATATTCAATTATGCATAGGATTTATGTAAAACAAGAACCCGTTTTAACGCGGAAACCGACTATTTTTCCTGAACATTTCTAGGACACGTGATATTTAAATGAAATCATCGCTGGCTAGCACTAAGATTTTCTAGCGCATGTTTGCTAAAAATGTTCAGAAAATATTTTGCGTGCCAGGGCTGGGCTGTTTATAGGAGGAAACACGGCATGGAGTGAACGATAAAGTGCATCTTGCTAAGCGTTGTAAAAATTCAGTTGTATGTTAATCGGCTTTAGTAGGTGCGGGTCGAACGATCTTGTCGAAGCGAAGTAAAAATTACCTTATTATGCTCAGTTGCATGAACTGTACGGAGAAGCTTGGGGTGTGACAGACAGACACCCAGATCATCCCATAATACCTTTTGGTCTAAAAAGGAGAAGATCTTAAAAGGTCCTAATTAGTACGCATCTGTTCTGACTTCTGACCATTAAATGTATTGAATAAAAAATATATCATTGTAAAGAGGAGCAAAAGCGAACGAGGAGAAAAGGAAGTAAGAATAAAAAAAAGAGGGGAGAAAGGAGAAGGGGAAAGAAGATGGGAAAAGAGGGAAAGGGAAAAAAGAACAACAAAGAGGGGAGGAAAGGGAAACGAGAGAGAAGAAAAGAGGGGAGGAAAGGGAAACGAGAGAATAGAAAAGCGGGAAGGAAATGGAAGCAAAAGGAAAGAAAAGATGGGAGGAGAGAAGAGAGGAGGAAAAAGGAAAAGAGGGAAGAGGAAAAGAAAAAAAGGGGATTACCACAGGGAAAGGTAGTATAGGGATGGGGGAAAGAGATCATTACTCACTCCTTATTTTTGATAAGGAGTGAGGAATGAAGACACCACTGATTATGATGAACGTAAGCAACGTTTCTGACCTAAAACTTCGAGTCAATGTCAAAATGCTTAAGTACACAACTTCTAGGACTAAATGCTGAAAACTAGTCCCTCGGTCGCGTACGTTTAATAGCTAACCCGCGCGATTGGTTAAGCCAAGCGATTCATCACAAACTTAAATTGAGCAAACTCTAGGTTTTCGACTTCTTGAAATTGTAACAGTTCGGCATTTTATTGATGCAACTGAAATTTATCCACATTTTAAGTCATTTTCTTTTGCATCAAGGTTTTAGAGTATGTGGTTCGCTGAGTTGTTATATTGAGTGGGATTTTATATTGGAAGGCGGCTTCCGCACAGGAGGAAATTTTCGAATCTAGGAAAGATTTTGTACCCGTGGCCCCGCCTTAAAGTACGTATACATTTATCTGCAATCTCATAATCATTATTCTTATTTACAGGACTGTCAACTAAGCATATAATACGACATAATACCAAAGGGGAACAAGCGTGTATGTACCGTTATACACACTCCTTGTCTGTTCGGTACCTATGCAAACTAAAACGAATAATCTCCATATGTGCGAGAGCGAGGTTACTACATAGATCAACGGATCTATTTTAGTTAAGGTCAAGGATGACAGATGGCGCTGGCGTAATATTGCGTTCAGCATGAGTTACAGCTTACACCCGGGAGTAACCTCGCATTTTAGCCTAACCATACCCAACCTTCAAGTATGTAAATATCATATTTGCTGGGTTTTGATCGCTTGCGACATAATATACCAGGATTTGATGACGTATTATTTGGGAACCCGGGAATTGGAAGGTGTACGGATGGATGGGGGAACAGGTGATAGTCTACTCTTTGGTATTTTGTATTTTATGGAGGATGAGGGTCTGGTTGTGGCCAGTAGAGGTCCTTTTAGTAGTACTTTACAGATCTTTTGACAGGAACAAGAGATGAAAAAGCACAACAATCCAACAATGGGAATGCTTGGAGGAGAGGAGCCCTTTCCCCTGTTGCCTGTTGTCCTCTTCAGTGTTGGAGTGAGGCTATAGGAAGGGCCTATAGGCCAGGGTGTGTGGTGTGTGGGGCAGACATAGCAAATGAACATTTTTTAACAATAGGAGAGCCTAGGTTAGGCCAGTACGAGGAGACAGCAATAGCAAGTAATGGCAAAATCTCTGCAGCAGCGGTAACCTTGCGTAGTTACATATTCCTTTGCTGGCTCTGAGAGTTCTGAGTTCTGACTATGCGTCTTAACTTACGTTGTACCACTTATCTTTGGCTTGTACCTACGAGTGACACATGGTGAAGTTGACTGTTCCTCCTCAAAGACGAAGACAACTCTCTCTTCCTAGCCCCGTTTGTCATCCCACCACAGTGCTCCCCATCCCATACCCAAATGACCCAACTCTGTCGGAAACGCTGACTTTTGGGGTCTCCACATACTCCGCAATTAGTTCTGTCACCAACACACACTGTTAGGACCCCAAGTTCCCAGTCCCAGTTTTTCCCAATGTAGCCCAACGGCAAACTTCGTCCCATTAACTCATCATAATTGGACCAACTCAGCTTTGTGATTAGTTCTTGAACTCTTCTAATGTACTGTAGGAGGGAGAGCGGTCTAGGAAGAGAGCTACGCAGGGTCAGCAGTGGGTCACAGTGCCTTGTGCCACCGGATTTCAGTACATATTGGGTCTCTGACCTACTTTGTGATTTTGACTTGGTCGTTTGTTCCTCGGACCTGTTCATGAAACCGTCCTCGGCCATTGTTTCGGCACATGCAAGCAACGGAAGTCCTCTGAATGAGCCGCTCCTACTTCCGATGATGGGCCATAGCAAATAGTAATACTGGCTTCTTCATTATGAGTCGAGCCAGACAGCAGATGAAATATTTGCCGTATTGAAGACACATTTATTTGCGTCCGTCCCCTCATCCGTCACAAGTCTGATTTACAAGTGCCTTAAATCGTTAAAAACAAATTGGGAACAGGAGTATTAACTCCCATTACTTCTTTATACCTTATGCCTTATGATATTTAAATGGTAATTCATTCTATGAAGGATTCCTAAATCTACCTACTACGTGAATGGAATATGGCGTTGTGCATTCGTTGTTTGAGGGAAACGGAAACTGAGAGAGTTGTGCCTTGAATCTTAATTAGAAAAAGTGAGTGAAGATTCAGGACTATTGGCTCATGTACATACGTACTATGTAGTGTCTGAAGTTATGAAAAATGTTTAAATAACAATCCCAGTTGTCCAAGAGTACCTACTCTGGTACTTAATCAGCACTGTTTGTGTTTACGACATAAATATGAGCCTTGGTTCGATGAGTTTTTAAACAGAGTCTGTATTGTGGACAGTCGGAGCAGGGTCTGTGTTATATTTTTTGTATGGTAAAAGTCCCTTCATAGTATTACTTTATCGGTGTTTAACTGTTGAGAATGCAGTCTGGGCAAATATTTGGAACAGCATAGTTCTTGGACGAGGAGGAATGTTAGACACATGAAAAGGAGCTCGTTCTTGTAATCCCATTTCCTTGATAAAGTTCAACAAGCCCAAGTCCCAATGTGACTACAGTGGGATCATCTTTGAGACCAATAATTGGGCAATAAGAGGGATTTGGGATAACTGGCGTAGTTCTAGCGGAAAGGATGCCTGGGACTGGACCTGCCTCATCCTCATCCACCCTGTCCATGCCCAACTCGTCCTCACAGCAGCAGCACTTCATGATGTCCCATGAGTCTTCTGACAACCACAATACTCGCATGATGAACCGAAGTCTCAATTATAGCAACGTCTCTGGCCCAAATAATATCAATCACTCGGCTAGCAATAGCACGAGCCATGATCAGAATAACAATCCCAACAACAATCCTAGTCCCAATATGATTGAGGAAGTAGTGGACTCCAGCAACCCGCCGCCCGGGACCGCGGAGAGCATGTGTAGTAGTCGACGGGACTTCTTTGAGGAGATTCGGAACGGCGGGGGTCATTGGAGTCAGCTCCTCCGTCAAGTCGTCCTCACCCCGCCTCAGCATCTCCGAAACGGGAACGATGGGGAGATGGACAATCCAAACTCCACTCTGCCCGTCATTCCGCTCCAAATTCTGGGTGGGTCAGAAAATGGGCACTTTGCCTATGTGGGCCTCATGAACTCCGACATCAACGGCTGGATTGCAGTGGGATACTTACAGCCCGGAGACGTCATTCTTGACATTCAAGGACAGCAGGTGAGAGAGGAGCTGTTCAAACGTCAGCCAACTCTTAGCATATCCTCCGCTTGGGTTTCCTGTATCCTGTTCCTTCCCCAGCTAATTTCAAGTCACAATTTTGTGTCCTTTTAATGAGATATCCAATCGTGGCACTATAGGGACTACTGGTTATAGGTGCCCTGAGCTTCATAAGGTGAAGGGAAAGGAGTTGACTCATATTTTACGACTCGGCAGTAATCTTTAAGCTTGCTCAAGCTCTAAAAACTTTTGTTGCATCCCTCTGGTACTCTTATGCAAATGGGCCGGTAAGGTAATAATACTACGTGACATTTCCAACTTTTAACTCGTAAAACTGAAATCAGAATCACCAGGGCTTTTAAAAATCCGAATATAGTAGATAGGGACCAAAGTCCAAAAGTCATACTGACGGCCTTTGTCGGTTTGGTGGTTTCATTGTCATATTTTATTTATAGGCCGAGCAAAGTACACAGAATATTTTGTTATTGTCCCATTGTTTTTGTGTGGACTGGAAATAGGAGCTCTGCTTAGGGTGATACACGGCAAACGGCAACGGCACGGCAATCGGCAATGTATTTACTTATGGGTTTTATATTTGAGATTTACTGGCCATATGCCAGGACGCTAGGAGTCTGTTCTTTATCGAACACTCAAGTAGTGACTCAATTCATGAAAATGATACACTCCTTCCCTGCACATTGCACATGGTTGTACTATTTATTTGCTTAATGAGAAATGAAAGTAAATACTCCTGGCAATAAACTCAGCCATGGAATTTGAGCCTAAATTGTAAACTTGAACTTGACCAAAATCATGAGAGCCAGGATCACAGATCCCCATTTTGAACAAAACAGTAAACTTTAGGGCTTTGGTAGATGAAAAAAAAAACGTTGAATTGGGGCAATATTTATTTTATAGTCAATGGACAATATATTTGCAAGTATTCAGCGGGTCATATTTCATATTATTTGTTTCTAATCGACATCTTTTGATTAGACTTTCTGCAACCCAGTATTGTTGTAGCATGTACTATTCATTTTGTAAATAAGAGGTAAGCTTATAAGTTTTTCTGAATGTGCTAGGTTGCTGGCTACACCCAGGCCGATGTATTGTCCTTCCTGCATCATTGTCTCCAGCGGAACGCTGCGACCCTAACTGTGGCACCCAGAGGTACAATAAATAATATACCCAATAACAAAGTTTATAGAGCCTATGTTTGTAATCCGCTTTTGCTCGAAGTCCAATCCGGACCGAGAATGGAGGAGTGTAATAAACAAAAGTTAAAATTGAGTGTGAAAAGACAAATACTGTATTTACGACATGGCTCAGTGTCTGAGCTTTCCTGAGCTATGTTTATACTTATCCAGTTGTCATGTCGTGGAGAGATGATTTAGCTCAGATGTTCCTCGTATCTTATGTTCCCATTTGATTTGACGAATGGTTTTACAGGAAGTCTGGGCCCAGAGCTCCGGTCCTACTTGAACACAAGGTTTCAGAAGGGCTCCGTCGACCATGCTCTTCAGGGTGTTGTTCGTGACAATTTGTATTTGAGGACGGTCCCGGTAACTACGCGGCCGCCCCGTCCAGGAGAGATCCCGGGTGTTGACTACACCTTTTTAACTGTTCAAGAATTCATGGAACTAGAGCGGAACGGGAGTTTGCTTGAGAGTGGGGTCTATGCGGGTATGTCCTGTTCCTGTCACGCTATTCGCTATTCCCGCTCCTCCTGATTTCATAAGCTTCTAAAATAGTTTTCAGTCTCCTTTGTGCTCTGGCTCCTATCATCTCTCCGCTCCGCGTATCCGTCCTATCTAAAGCATATGGACTGTTTCATTTTCAAAGGGAACCACTACGGGACTCCGAAGCCCTGGGCCAGTCGATTAAGAAACGCAAATGCCCCGTTCAGCACCACTGATGGAGGTCAGTCGGCCGGGGAGGGCAAGAGTACAATACTCCCGGGAATCCATCCGAGCTCTGAGGGAAAGCGGAGGCGGAATCGTTCCAATGTCGAAGCTCTCGGAGCCGGAGACGATGATCCGCCTTCGCCAAATATAAATAACTCCTCTTCACTTCCTGCTGTCTACTCCGCACGTGTTCCGCCGCCCGATGAGCTCGGCCCCTTGCCTGCCAACTGGGAAATGTCCTACACGGAGAAAGGAGAAGTTTACTTTATAGAGTAAGCACCACCTAAAATACATTACCCAGAACCCTAAGATTAAGCAGACTCGCAGAAATATTTCATTCCCTAATACTGAATCAGTCTGGAATGCAGGAAGATATGAAATCTTGGAAATTTTTATGTTTCGGCTGAAATCTTAGGAAGCGGATTGGTTTGAGACATTCCAGTCCAAAGGTGTTGTCACCTTTCTCAGGAAATGCCTAAAAATGCACGGGAAACCTATTAGGCCCATTAGGTAATCTTTGGTTTTTTCTCTTCTCTTTCCAGTCATAACACGGGGACGTCTCACTGGTTGGACCCTCGGCTCTCTCGAATCCAAAAGTTATCTCTCGAGGACTGTGCGGACAACGAACTTCCATTTGGTTGGGAGCGGATTGAGGACCCACACTATGGGACCTACTACATTGACCATGTGAACCGCCGGACCCAATTTGAGAACCCAGTGATACAGGCTAAAATTAAACCGAACCCTGGTGAGAGTGGTGACAACGAGTGTGACATTGTCTCACCTACCATTGAGAGGCTCAAGCCTCCGTCCAAACCAATCCCACCTTTGGCTCCGCCCAAGCCCTCTTATGCACTAAATCAACAGAGGCTTTCTATTCCACGGGGTAAAGGCCCCTCAGACTTCGTCCCTGATCACCAAGACAGTTCCAGTAGCGCTTCCCTAATGAATCATTCTTCGTTGCCAAGTATAAGTAACAGTAGTGCCTTGAGAGCCAGGTCTGGGATCCGGGATAGTCAGCGCTACTTTACTCGGGACCCAACCCAGCTTATTGGAGAAAGAGTTCACTCGGCCTTATTCAAGTCCTCCCGTGGACTTGGATTCACGATAGTCGGAGGGGACGACGATGATGGGCTCGACGAGTTCCTTCAGATCAAGTTAGTGAGCATTTGAATTGGCACTATTATGAAAATTCGGCCTATCGCATCCGAATTATATATTGTATGTTGTTTAGGAAGTGGCATTCAGATACACACACGGGAGCGGGAATAAATATTTTTATGGTTCAGGGTTGGGCTGCCCTACCATTTGATCTTCGATCTTTAAACATTCAATTCTTAGAGGTTTGAAAGATAAAACATTGGGGAAATTCGTCTGATTCTTTGAAAGATTTAGTAAACTTACTGCGTAGAAGCAATACAAGAAATTATAAAGTACTTGGTAGGTATATGATTATTCAAGCCACATAATTTATTATGAGCAAGTACTTATTATCAAGATGGTTAACAGTGACTTTACCGACAATGCGATTATTACAATCCAATAAGCTTTCTAGATTGTCCGAAAATATAAAAAGTTGACACCAACACCGGTTCTGCCGATCTATTACTATTAGATCCGTTGTTACTGACGGTCCAGCATGGCGAGAAGGAAAACTGCGGACTGGAGACGTTCTAGTTCGCGTGAATGGACGCTGCGTTCTGGGCTACACTCATCAAGAAATGGTGTCTATTTTTCAAAGTATTGGACCGGGTGAGGAAGTCCATTTAGAGGTCTGTCGAGGCTATCCTCTTCCCTTTGACCCGGCAGATCCCAACACTGAAATTGTCACCACAGTTGCCGTGGCTCCGGCTCCACTTTCGTCAGCGGACAGCACGGAAAAAAGGTAGGTACAAATGAAACTCTATTATTTTGGTACAGCGGGTAGTATAACGGAATGATTAGTGATTTGATTAGTGAACAAATATATTTTACGGCTGAACTCCATTTTGCGAATTTTTGGAAATGCAATTAGCAATAAGATACATCTTCTATTGGGCGTGAATTGAATAAAGTTAAATAAGTACCAATTTACTACGATTTAACTCCAAACACAAAAGTCACAAATGAGTTCATTTTATTGGACGGAAGAGGTATTGACTGCTGATTTATTTGCTCGTCGACAATGATACGTTTTAGTTGTGAGGTGGTACTCAACAATTAATTCATCCGCGGACATCACGCTATAGGTACAGTTTTAACAAGGGCTAATTATTCGTGTCCATTCATAGGCCAACGGATTGGATGGGCAGAGCAGCCACGCCAGACAGCCTTGCTCATTCTGCTCATTCCCTTCCAGAACTCTCAACGGACCGTATAGTTTACGGGAAGTCAAATACCGGGCGTCCAGCAAGTGTGGATTTATTGTTGGACTCACCTACCAATAGTAGAAGTGACCTCAAAGGATTTCCAAAGCATTCGGCATTCGAGTCTGGCATTTTTATCCACATTGGGATCATAAAAGGAAACGGAGGTTTCGGGTTTACCATAGCAGACAGTGTTGCTGGACAGAAGGTAAGGGCTTTCCCATGCACTTTCGCTTCAGTTTAGTCTCCATTTGAATTTAACCAAACTAACTGATTTTTTTTGCGAAAAGGTTAAGAAAGTATTGGATTCATCACATTGTGGGGGCTTGATAGAGGGGGATCGTCTAATTGCAATCGATGGGATTGATCTTAGAGGTCTTAGTCACACGCAAGTGGTTCAGGTCCTCAAGGATTTTCCACTGGGGAGAGAAGCTACTTTAACAATTCAAAGGATCAATGTGCAGCCAGCTTATAGTCATAAGTTTAACACAGGTCAGTATCTGTATTATTTAGTATTCCACTTGAAAGAGCGCAAGATACTATATCTAACTTATATTTGGCCTACATTTAAAGTGTCCACTAATAATACGTTTTTGCCCTGTTAATCTGATATGTCTCAATTACTGACTTTGACCACTAAATTATTTTCGTCCCCTGCTATTAAACAAAAAGTCGAACCTACTGAAATCCTCCAGCAAATTCCATATGATACTATGTAAGTAATTTTTTTTAACCTGCAGGAGGGTAGACCATACCATTTGCATAATTATATGTGCTAGATATTATACTTATAAGACATTAGTATCGAGTCAGATTCTTCAATAGAATATTATAATATTATTCCTGAACACAGGTTTCGTTGTCTAAGTTTAATAAATACTTTTTGGATGTATTTAATGCAGTAATGTATTTTATATGGAATAGCGGGGATGACGTAATGGAATTTGCTGGAGATTTTTAGCGGGTTATACTTTTAGTTTAATAGCAGGGGACGAAAATGATTTACTGGTCAAAGTCAGCCCTTGAGACTTTTAGAAAATTAGCAGGTCAAAAACGTATTGTTAGTGGACACTTTAATATTAACCCATTATATTTTGACAAATCCTTGTGCAGGTGTCTCGAATCACTATTCGGACTCAAGATTAACATCACAGAAGCCCGGTATCATGCCACGGAGTAAGACACCCACGGCTGACCTAGGACGAACAAGGCCCAGGTTACGGGACACGTTACCGGAAAGACCGAAAACCCCTTTGTTAGATTCCACAGGCCATTTGAATGGGCAAAGCAGTTCTTACAATGGCGAGTCTCCACATGGACGAATGCACTCAATTCATCATCAGAACTCTCATCCGTATTTAGCGGAAAGATTCTCTACGAGTTCAATGGGAATGGCCCCTAATATTGAACAGAATTTCGTTGCCAATGATCTCAATCAATTGCCAGTTATTCGGTACGTGTCTTTTATAGAAAACAAGAAACCCTTATTTCCTTCGCATATGGGTTTTTCTAGTAATTATTCCTATTCTAGTTCTAAACCTTTGCACTATTTATAATCTCATGTTTTAGAGAGTGGATTGAACTATCAATTGAACTTCAGCGACGACAGGAAGGGTTCGGCTTCCGAATTGTTGGTGGAACTGAGGAGGGTTCCCAAGTTTCAGTTGGGCATATTGTGCCAAGGGGAGCTGCGGCATTAGACGGACGTTTGCAGACAAACGACCAGCTAGTAGCTGTTGACAACGTGTCTGTAATTGGTGCCTCTCATCATTCAGTAGTTCAACTAATGGCTCGCTCCGCTGTCGCTGGTCGAGTTCGTTTGTCAATCCGACGGCCTATATACGGACCAGTGGCTCCCCCTCCGGAGCCAGAAATGATTACATCACCCAATCACTCCCCGTCAAGCTCGATCCCGCTCCATGTCACCTTAAGGCGCCAACCGTCGGAAGGATTTGGATTCGTCATAATTTCAAGTGCTTCAAAGGCTGGTGCAACTATAGGTGAGTTGAGTAGCCCGTAATTTTCAGGCCTCTCATTGTTTTTGGCTACAGGTTCTTGTCTCCAATTCCTGAAATAGGTCGAATTGTGGATGGGAGTCCAGCAGATCGATGTGGGCAAGTACATGTTGGGGATAGGATTTTAGCTGTGAACCAGATTGACATCTCCCAGCTCCATCATAGTCAAGTGGTCCAACTTATTAAGGACTCCGGTCTCATGCTCACACTCAGTGTCCTTCCGGTTGGACTAACGAGCGAACAAAGCTCCAACGTACCGCAATCCACCCAGCTCTCTCCTAGCCAGAGGGCAAACATGCTCGGAAACGACTTAGAAGGTCTTACATTGAAAGGGAACCAGGGCTATGACATTGGAACAGCCTTCATATCCCCGGAAAGTCATCCAGTCCACTTCACTTCGAAGTAAGCCTAAAAGCACTCTCGAGTTTTCTCGGTACAGGGCACAAGGACAGGAACAGATGTCTAATTGTACTGTTACTGTCTTTAGCCACCATAACTCTCCTTCGTATCCAGAAAGCGTGGAGCAGTTATTTGTAGTACATTTGAGCAGAGGAAACCGAGGGTTCGGTTTCTCAATTCGGGGCGGGAAGGAGTTCCAGAATATGCCTCTATTCGTTCTTCGTCTTGCAGAAGACGGGCCTGCGTCGCTCGATGGAAGAATGCAGGTACGCTGTCAAGCTCCCGTACATTAACCTTGATTTCCATTTCCAAGATTCTCAGCCATCTCAATACATCTTTCCATTAACTCTAGGTTGGGGACCAAATCTTACAAATTAATGGAGTGAGTACTCAAGGCATGACGCACTCCCAAGCCATTCATATTATCAAGACAGGGGAAACAAGTGTCCATTTACTGCTAAGAAGAGGGGCAGTCCCGTTCCCTTTTCTCAACCAAATGCCAAATTTCTCGTCAGGTAACCTCAATAAGCCATCTCCGGTTAGAATTGACTTTAAATCTTGAGTGTTCGCGGTATGATACAACAGGAATTTCCACTCCAGGTTTCGGAAGTGTAAATGGACAGGAGGAGGAGCAGTCCTTGTCAAGCAACAATGACCCCCACCATTTTATTAACCAGAACTCCCCCATGTACCGTGAAGCAAACGGAAGCTATCCATCTCAAACATAATAAGCGACATGAAGATGACTCGAAATATCTACTCAATTCTATTGAAGCCATAAATATTATATTCCTTAGTAGGTAGCTGGGAGTTTACTAAAAGTATAGTAGAGTAGCGGTGAGGTGAAGCTCCCTCATTCAAATAACGTGTCCTCAGCTTCACGTTGGGTGGTTGGGTTGCACGAATGCGCACGTTATTTAGTTTTAGTACGCCTTATCATCTGAAATCTGAAAATATTGAGTTTGTAGCAACAGTGATTTTTTTTGGCATTTGTTTTCGTGTAATATTCGTACTTAACACCGCAGCAGAATGTGACAAGGTCTGTCCTCCAGACAAAAGTTGCCTTGTTTAGTGGTCACACTAATACTAATACTAGAACGTTGACCTGACTCATATCTACATCCGTCCTGTCCTAACTCATGATTCCTCATGAGTCAGTTCAAAAAGTGCAAGAGAGGCAGACGTGTGCTTAAATATCGATTGTGTTCTACTTAGTTTGTAAAGTACTACCTGTCATCCGATACCCAATCCTGTTCTACCACAAAGAAGAAATACGTACCTCTCTAAACAACATACCTACTACACAAACACCCGTCTTTCATTTTTTGTTCGTTCAGAAGACGTATTTTTTTATTTTTGATACAATAGTCTTGTTTTAAGCTGAAACCCTCTATTAAGTCCTAAATCCAGTTATGGCAATTGGAATTAATTGTTTCTTAGAATCTGATCCCTTTTCAGTATAAACCGGCTTTAAACTGTTCAATCAGAACCGTTTTCTTACCTCATAAACGTGTTGAACGAGCTTGGTACCTGCGGCCATCTCTTTTCAATGTGTTGACAACTGACAACTAAAGACTAGTTATATGCTCTATTATTAAGTTACAATATGCCAATACTATTTAAAAGGCACATTCAGGCTCTGATAGAGGCAAACGGAACACTAACAGTATTTATTAGGTTACTTTTTTAAACAAAATTATTACCTACAGTACGTATTCTACTTTTTGACAGTCTGCTGTTCAATTATATTATTGCAACACTCCTACCTCCGCTAATTGCCAATTTATCAGCTAAAACTACTTTAATGTCTATTATTTAAATAAAAATCATAAACCCACCCATTGTAATGAAAACTAGGCAGAGAAAAATAGGATAATCTTTTTTTAATAATGCATGTAACGTTTGTACCCGCATGGAGTTCCAGTATCTTCCAGTAAACCTGTCACGCTTTATGATGATCCGTTTTGCAGGAGTAAATTCGTTGCATTATTGTATTTAGGGAACAATAATTATATTTCTGGATTTACAACATAAGCATGCAGTAATTCTTATTGTTAAACTAGCACTTTGCGATTTGAACATCTGTAAATTGTACCATTAACATATTATTTTGTAACTTTTTGATGCATTTGAAGAGACTCTGTATGTGGAAACATTTATAGTTGATGATATTTTGTTATTCAGTGTCCCGTTTCAGTTGACGAGAAATTGGGTTGACTGTAAAGTAGATTATATATGTACATATGTCTGTTAAAGGTTATTTGGCTACAGTGAGTATTATTATATTTAACTTTATAATGAATTTGTAAGAATACGTAGTTTAATGTTGACCATTTGGATCTTTGAGTTAACATTTGTTAGTTGTCAGTCTAGCGATAATTGTTTAATTTTGCTGTATTTTCTCTGTCGCAAGGATGATGTTAGGTCAAAGTCGCTAATTACAGGTACAGTATAGAAATTATATTCGAACAAGGACATACATTTTATACTTGAAACATTTATGTAATTATCATAGTTCGTAATAGTTCGGAGAAGCCGTAGAGAGAATGCCAACATAAGATGATTTGTTTAAAATGCAAGTTATTAAAAGGAACACGCTCGGAAACGTTGAGACAACCTTTGTTTGTTATTATATTCTATGTATGTATCTTCGTCTTCGTGTGGTTAAAGATTCTTTTAAGGAAATAAAATGTATACAGAAATGATTACGACTGCTTACTTTACATGAGTACAAGGAAAAAGTTATCATGAAGTAGCAATACTTATTTATTTCGGAGCCAGTAACAATATCATTTAGACCCGAAATCATAGTTCTCATAAATACCCATGACCTATTAATGTTTATAAGAAAAAAACATTCGGTTCTGGAGCCCTGTATCAAAAATTTGTAATACTCAATGCTCAACATTAGGCCTATGTAGCATGTAATGCCCCATTCTTAAATTCATAATTCGGCCGCATGTTTGGGTTGTGTCAGTCTACTTTCGTCTGGGCAATTTCTAATGCGGAATGCAAATAACAAATACATACAGGCCTTCCGGATTCTTCAGTTTTTGCGGTTTGCAGTTAGAAGCTCGCGTACGTGAAAATTCCTAAACCGTCTCTCATGACGATTCAGTGATACGTGTAAATTAGTACATACATACCTAGTACTTGTTATATACGTTAATCTTAAGCACTAAGCAACGGCAACCTACTTTGCTTAGTAAATCATAGTTCATAGTCATTCGTACAGGAGAGTTCATTCATCTTCACATCCCTGAGCACGAGCACAAGTGTACATTTACACTCAACACACTACAGTTTACTCTGTTGTCAATTGTACATACATATAAGCGGCAGGCAGGCATTTCCTCCCAAAACATGAACAAAAACACCTGAGCCCACTTATACATAGTCAGGGAGGGAAGGTGTGTTATTACTCTTCTTCTGCGTCAGGGAATGATTGCTAGGAAGGATTAGAAAAGTCTGCAAAAATTGCAATCCCGTTATAGAAAAGTATCCAGTCTTAGCTTTAGCGTAATTTTACTGATGTTTATAAGTCCCAACAATGTACATTATGTACTTTAAAATATTTTGAAGCCTCAAGTGAAATATAAACATGAGTTGAATGTAATTACATATACATAATATGGGATTATTGGGATTGGGGGGACCCTATCCCACACCACAGTAGTAGTGCTTGCTTGGTGGCCAACACATGCGTTGAGAAATCTGTTCCCCAATGCACTGACTGGGCTGGCTGGGACTAGCCTTGTGGATGTGGAGGAACTTGTGTACTATGTATGAAATAGTGGGGAGAGGGAGAGAGAGGAAGGGTTGAGGTTTCTCCGCTGTTGCTCTCTTAATTCTACTTTTAATTCTTCAAACATTTTGTAAATATACACTTCATTTTGTACCAAATCCACTCTGAGCATCAGAAAAGTCTTTGGAATCCGAGAACTGAATAAGAGCCACAGACTCTCAGCTGGTTCCATTAATATTTCGCCAATTATACTTAATTTTTTAAAATTTTGAATTTCACGATAACTTCATTAAATATGTGATAACAATAGGAGCGGACACTATGTGTACGTTTTCTACGCATTCTATGTCCACCACTTGAGTTTAGTTATGTAGGAAGAGTCCCCGCCTTGTCAATATCAATAGGCTCAAGGTCAAGCAGTATTAACCCGAGTCGCAATAGGCTGTACAGGTACGTATGGTCAGTCCCGTACGATCTTCGCCTGTACCAAGTTCCGTTAAGTTTGGGGAATTCAGGTTCGGAAGTTTGTTGGGTCTTCAAGTTTCTATGGAATAGATAGGGGCTTTCCTGGTTTCAAGAATCTACGGCTGGACTGGACTGTGAGCCTCAACGTAAACTGCCAAGTTATAAGTCCCAATCGACACAATTTATGCAGTTTTAGGCAACCCTGGTCTCCAGATAATAATGATCGAAACCTTTAAGCCAAGTAAGCGTGATGAATTTTGGAGCCAAGCGTCGTGATCCTAAAAGTACAAGATGACTGACCTCAGGCCTCATCAGGTAAATTCAATGCAATTTTAAGATGTTGTCCGCCTCCATCGACTTTAATAAGCTTGTTCCCTATTATGCGCATTTTCTTCGTGTATGTCTATTCGCTATTGCTATTATTTGGTTGAGAAAAAGTCCGGTCGTCATTTATACTTTGTATCTCTAAGGTAGGTATTATCCGAAATCAAACGCATATATACTACATACCTATATATTAAGTAGGTACTATTTATGATCTGTAATACCTATAAATAATGATACATATATGTATGTAAAATGTAAACATGTTACTTACTGGTTAATTAAAAGCAACAACAAAATTGTAAACAAAATGCACTACAAAAAGATGCAAGTCTACCCTGAGCTTAGAAGTGCACTAGAAAGATAGAAACAGGTTTAACGGAACCCAAGAATAATTTTAGTGTCTAGGAAGGCACATACTCCGGGGTTTCTATTCATGTCAAAGTACTCACGGAGGACCTGAAATTAGACGCAAAACTTAGACTGGGTTTCCTTTAAACATGTTTCTATCGTTCTAATGCATTTCTAAGCTCAATTAGGGTAGTCTTGCCCTTTTTTTTGCATTTTTTTTTGCTATGTGCTTATTACCAATGCTTACTCTCCGCATATAATAATACCTACCAATGTAATGATTATTTAATTCTGGATCTGACTATTTCAGAGTTCGTATGATACATTGTTTCGTATTTATAAGTACTACCTGATATTGAGTGATTCATTGGATTGGAAAATGGAATCAAATTGATAAACAAAGCATGTGTTGAAGCTAGTCTTTGATAATATGCAGTTAGATAATGAGAAAGTGAGCTAATCGATAAGTGAAATGATAAGATTTGTTGGCAATAGTACTACGTGCGTATGAAGCGCCCGTCGTCTCCGTAAATCACTATCTATGTATGTATATATTTATGAGCCCGAATCACTATTCGCGATTCTCGATCGGGTTCCTAAGCCTGCTGAAAACTACTTAACAGATTAACTTGTTTCCGAAGTGTCTTTGTGTCAGCTTGTACATTTGCCATGTGCCTCACTGAATAATTCATTTTAGATTTAACGACTCAGGTCAGTTCTTTGCAAGCTAAAATACATAGCATACGACTCTACCCTACTGAGCGTTCAGTACCAAACGTAAGAAAATTGTCACATCCTGCAATTGGCATTACTTAGTTGGGAAAGCGTACAGTCGCGCTTTGCATTGTGTTATTTACTTTGTGTTATTTCGTCAAATGTTAAAGTTTGAGTGTGGTTTGCATAGGTTACAGGTGAAGCACATTAGCTGAATAATGGGTTCCGGTATCCATATTCGCATTGGAATATTCAACAGTTTCCATGTTGCATGAGCATTGATAAGATTAGCGGTTGCCAATTGTGACAATATTGGATTAGAATAGGCTTGTGGTATTTGATAGTAAAGTGACTGTTTCTTTTTTGGCTAGGCAACCATCATTAGGGGGACGAGGGAGGACCTTCTACCGCGACATAAATATGTACGTATATGTACTTAGTAAAAGGAGACTGCACCTATGTACTATGGGGCGATGACTTTTCTTAATTTTATTTTTGTGAAAACTTATAAATTATATTGCGCTGAACAAGTATGGAATGGACCTAAAAACCTCTCAACCTAAAAATCTCAACTCCTTGAGCCATAAAATGGTCACCAAAGATCACATAAGTGAAATATGACTTTCCGTTAAAAAAATATCTAATTTTGTACATGTACTAACAGATCGTACTGTGCTGAACAAGGTTTGGATCTTAAAGCCGTCTCTCAAATCCTTGGCCCCTAAAATGGACACCGAAGGTCACCGAGTAGTGATGCAGTCCCCGTTCTACTTCCGTCCCCGGGGACTTTCCCTGAAAAGATTTTGTCGCCGGGGAATTCCTGGGGATTCTCCCTGTATTTTTTTTAAGTTCGTTTTTAAGCAAATACAATGAAAAACCCAGGACAAGAAATAAAACATTTTCGTACAGGATACGATACTGTATGCATAGTGAAATGTCTGATTTGGTTAAAACTTGGTATACTTACAGATCTTGATCTTCTTAATAATGATTATAAATGGACGTAAAAGCCGTAGTTCACCTTCTTACTGGTGAGAGTTAAGTGACCAGAAGGGTTCTAAGGAGTTGACCGATGGCTTTGACGTCCATTTAAACGTTAGGGAGGTAAAGATTAGTAAATATACCACGCTTCAGCTAATCGTGCTGGACTGCAGTTTTTCCCGATGTAATATTCGACTGACCCGTAGAGCGCCAAGGAGTCGAGATATACGGCTTTGAGGTCCATTTAATAATTGTTCAGAATTTCAAGATCTACATATGCATATAATTATACCAAGCTTTAGGAAAATCAATCTGCATGACATTCCACCATACATACAGTGCCATAATCTTCAGTGTTCATAATTGTGGAAGTTTTCATTGCATTTTTACCTAGTTTTGCCCCCGGGATCCCCGTACCTTTCCTCGGGGACATTCCCCGTCCGAAAATGCCAAAATTCCCCGGGGACCCCGGGGACTGCATCACTTTCACCAAGGCCAAATTTGCCTTGGTGTTCCGTTTGAACCTTGTTCAGCACAGTTTGAACAGCTAGTATACAAAATTGGAGACTTTTTTTAGCAGCTGGATCTGTTAGTATACAAAATTATAAAAAAATATCGGAAATTCAAATTTCCCCTGTGACTTTTGGAGATATTTTTGGGTCCACCGAGTTTGGATACGGCTTTGACGTCCATTTAAACCTTTTCTAGCACACTTTGCTCTGTTATAATACAAAGTTGTAAAAAAAAAAATTGGGAAAGCCATATTACTTACGCCTATGTAACCTTTGGTGACCATTTTAAGGGCCAAGGTATTGAGATACGGCTTTGAGGTGCATTTAAATCTTGTTCGCTATCAAATCTATAAGTTTTCACCAACAAATAATTTTTTAAAGGAAAAGTATCAAGTAAAGGAAGTCACCCCATACATTTGGCGCGGTCTAATTTTCCAAATTAGTAGATATTACTGTTGTAGTTGACTACCGTTTTGCAAATTCCTGCATTGTTTATATTCAATTCTCCTCTGCCTCCTACCTGGACAATGGACAAGTAAATTTTTGAACCTATCGTCCATAACTCCGGAATAAGGTCTTTCAATTTCTCAATGCGTAATTTTTGTGAGTTCGCCCTCACAGGCTTGCAAGAATAGTCCCTGAGGCACTCAATTTATTTTGCAGAAGTAAAAGCACTTTGCCCGCTGAGCCCAGGTATTGAGGTACCTACTACCTACTACCTTGGTAATACTATTATTCTGCAATAAACAAAAAGCACTATGACAATTAAATAAAAGCCTACCTAACCTACTATCAGCCTTTTTTGTTTTCTTTACTTTGAAAACATCTATCTGCGAAGAGGAACCGGTTTTTATGGATGCGAATTATCCTTACCATTACTTAGGTACCTACCTACCTCCTTGGAAACGCATTGTCTATTGCGCATCCTTCAGTTGAACTCAGTATTCATGAAACGAAACCTACAAAATTCCATTGGAGGAGGGAGAGAGTTTATCTAGATTCGCCAATTCTATGTATCAAGATCAGGAGGAAGCCATCGAGCAAATCCATCTTTTCGATTCCATATCTATCGTCAAAATGTCATTGTTGTGTAAGAGGACAGTAGACGCTGACAGTGACGATTTTTCATATCTATGTGCTTCTGGATTTGAATAGAGCTAAAAGCAAGGCGTACTAAAGTTAAAAATGAGCACCTGTAGAATTTAATTACTAATATTTAAGTACATATATGCTCCTGTTTTTGAAGGCGTCGCTGCGACGTCATCATTGTCCAGAAATGTCACCGTAATTTTGTGCATATAACACCACAGGCACTGGCGTGGGAAGTGATGTGGGGCTTAATTGGTGTGCTGAAAAGGAGTATTTATCGCCTGGGAGAACTTCCTCTGTGATTATTTATAGGATAACAGGAATGGATGGGGAACGGGTTAAATTATAAGGTAAAGGTAACCAAAGAATAACTTGGGCTTTATGTATGTTCATGCAGGCCTATTCCATTTATTATTCGATCCTAAACATTTTATTACTTGCCACGCTATTATGATTTCTGAAACGGATATCCCAAGCCATGTCATGCAGTGAATAATTTATGCATATCTATGTATGTATGTACTACATATAATCATTAATTGTGAAGGGCCTTCTATCTACTAGTACGTAGGTACTACCAACACCAACTACCATACTCCACGTATTGCTTTTACGAAAGTTTATAAAGTTTGAATTTTTCGCATGAATAAATTGTCTTCTTGGGAATAGACACGGGCTGTACAAGTTCGGCATAAATACTTTAACTTCCGCCAGTCACATTAGAGATTTGAGAGAGATTGAGGACAGGTAGGAAGTTTTTCATTAGTATTTAATTTAATCCTTCCCGGAACCTCAGAATGAACAGAATAGAATAGATCTTCGGAATTGTGAAGGTGGAGACACTTAATGGACAATGGAAGAGGTTCCTAGGACGACTTGTCTCGGCTCATTGTAATACTATTTTAATTGGAATACAACAGGAAATGTACTAGTACATAGTTAGTAAAACAGTAGTCTTAGTCGTAAAGTATGATTTTCCCTTCTTCCCGCAGAGACGCTGATCTCGAGCTAAGTGAGCCAAGTTTTGGTCAATTGAAAGGCTGTGAAAAGAAGATGGGGAAGCACGACCCAATTCTTCGGCAAACATTTAATATTAACGAGAGCCCGCACTCCGTCTGGCTCTTCCATCATCAGCTAACATGGTGTCCACAGAAGCCAGGTAAGCTCTTCTAATCAGGTTCAGTGCCAATTTCGAGCATATCCGAATAGCATGGAAGCCGCGTAAAATATATGGAAGCAATAAGCTTGGATAAAGGGAATGTAAATTGACTAGAGAATGCAAACTGACTACACTCATGGATCATGGAGACACACGTCGCACCACATCATCAGTTACACTGCGAAACAATAGGGAAGTTAACTCTTGTGCGATTTTATTCTCCCGACTGAAATGAAAACGGAACACTTTCCTGTGTTTACAGGATAGAAAAAGCCATCTGGACCTAAGTTTCCTCTCACTTTTCCTAGTTTTCACGTGCACAGAGAAATTATGGCCGAATATTATTTAGTCATAATTATATTCATATCGGTAAATAAACTACTTCGACCCGGTAAAGTTAGCGTAGACTAAGTAACGCAGCTTAATGTCTATTATAATGCATTATCTAACTATTATAAAATTATGACCGACTTTGCACGCGTTCAACGATACAGGTCGCATTTCTCAACCGACGCCAACCAAAATTGTCACACAAAAAGTTATGACCA
>JAQFZY010000767.1:0-21766 GCA_034696285.1 Hypogastrura burkilli | reverse complement strand
TGAAGTGCATCAATGGGACCGAATTAGCCCACTATTATGCGTCTTTAATTTTTTGCGTACGTTGAGCCGTTTACTCGAAATCTTTGTCAGACGATTTGGATGGGGGAGGGAAATGCATATCCTTTGGAACGAACATTTTCCACCATTTACTTGTTTATTTACATGGAAAATGTTGTTGTCATGGGGGTTTCACTCAGGCAAAAAATGGCAATACTAAGTTTAAACACAGTTCTGAAAAAATCCGAACACAGGGGTGAAGCGGGGCAGGATAGGCTAGCTCATTAAACTCCAAGCAGATAATTTCCAAACACAAACCCTAACCTGCAAACAGTAGATTTTAGACGGAAGACGGAGCTATCCTTCTCCTAGCTGGCGTTTTAGTTCAGACAAATAATTAAAAATTATTAAACTAAATGGGCAATGTCACATTTAGGAACGTTGCATAGGGATGTACGCAGGCATTGCCTGAAGGTTTTTACCATGAAAATTATAGTAAGGACGGCGAGTACCTCTAAACAGTGAGCTTTCTGCTTTCACTGCTTTCACCTCTTATCTAATACCTTTCTCTATTGTTGTGATAGGATAAGGGCAAAGAAAAATTAAAGAAAAAAAACTTGAGACTAGCACAATTTCTGATAAATGGCCTGATCCTGATACATGGAAATGCCTGGAAAATTGATTTGCTAAATTATAATTACTTAAATTTTTGAGTATTTGTATTGTATCTGTACAAAATGAACGGCTTCATTAGAACAAGGTGTTGAAGAACCCAGGCTCTGGCTTACAGGATACACGATACTGGGAGATTGCAGTGCCAATAGCAATCCCTACCGAATATGCACAATTTCCATATAATCTTATCAATCCCTTTAATTTCCTCCCCTTTGTCCAGAACGAATCAAATGCAAATAAATGAGACCGGACTCGGGATCGGGACACAGGTAGGTACCTTGACAAAAGTATATGGTAACCTTTTCTACCTTATCACGCCATTCCGTATCTCTCTGAGGGTGATGGCATGAAGAGATTGCCGCTGAGTCTACATATTCTATACCTGCTCCTATCCATGATTATGATTACATTAATGAAATCAGTTCACATTGAACACAATATAAAAGGATTAGCTAATTTTGGACGTATTCTGAAAAAGGGTTCGTCCTCGGGTTTGTTTTTGGTCATTATATTGTATTTATTAAAATAATGTATTAATTAATTTTAGGACAAGCTCCGAACAACATGACAGCCTGGCTGAAAACAAAAGGTATCCCATTCGTTTCGAAATGAACCATGAACCATACAATTTACCTGAACCTTATCACGTATCATAATCAGAGCCTCGAAAGTACAACGACCAGACATACAAATTCATACCATACGTTGCAAGTCGTAAGTATGACTCCTCTTTGACAAATCAGCAGTGCTGTAAAGTTAAGGTAAAGAGTCGTCGGAAGTAGGATACTCCTTAAAATACTGATATCGGTTTATCAAAATAAGCTAAATGGGTCACTTAGTTTAATAAACACAAGAAAAATGTTAATTCCACTGGCGCCACTTGGAATTCCATTCTTCTTCAAAGTCTAGGTCCAAAGCTACTTAAACAGAGCTGGATAAGAGAAACATGAAGATTTTTCTTGGAGTTGAACCACTGAGCCGATATTAGATAAAGCTACCCAGCTAACGCAATTCTATTTCTCAACCATTCTACCTAATTCTACCTATATTTTAAACCCTAGAAATTGATTTCCGTAAAGGCTGTAGAAGAACGTTCTAATCTCTGACCTTAGATGATCGATCTAAAGGCAAGTCCCAATTAATGCACAATATCTCTAACGAGTCCCTTCGGCAGAAGGGTTACTTCGTCTGTATGTTATGATTTACCTTATAATCAGTAAATAAAAACAGTGGAGAAGGCAATGGCCATGGACGAAACCAACAGTCACTGTCCTGTATCAAGGTCAGTCCCAATTAGCTATAAACCTGGGCTCATTCATGACTCATGGCTCATGACCTAGAAAATTCAGCTCAGGTAAACGCCCTAACGGAGACAACACAATTTAGTTGACGGCAGCAGGTCTCAAAAATGGTTAGAAAACACCCGGATCAAAGACGCAGGAAATCGAATTGAAGCCAATTATTTCAATTTTGGATCTAATCAAGGCATTAGGAGAAGAGAGCATAATGCTATACAATATATGGATTATTTTAAATATGCTTGGCATTCCACTCAAATACTGTCGCATTACTCATGGCGCCGCCGAAAAATTTTGAAGAGAAGAATAAGTGAATACTACTATGTCAATGTCAATAGGTCGACAATCTCGGGACGGGAAACTTTATTCATTGAAAAGCAACATTGTTGATAAATTAAAGTTCGCTACTATAATTGCAAATCACAACATTTACGTTGTACCGTACCTAATGGAAAAAATAAGAATTATTATATCCTTGTACGTCAATTTCGTTTATTGCGATAAATGTGGAAAAGTAATAAAAACGTAAAATCACAGCGACTTTTACGAATGAAATTCAAGAACAGACCGGCTACTATATAAGTTATTTAAGAATTATTACTGAAGAGTAAATTGTAGATACAAAGACCAAAATATGTTGGCAAGGGTTCCGGAAATATTAGTCAATGTCCCATCCCCCATCCGAATGAAGCATCTTGTCATTATTATATGGTACACTTCCTAGGCTAGCAAATATTCATATTGAGTGGGTAGTGGGTAGCGCGCAGCTAAACCATATTGACATTGATAAATTACATTCTCTACTTCTATTCCCAACTTAGGGAGGCAAGAGGCACTTATCGATCACATCCGTTTATTTCTCATTTTCATAAAATAATTCTGCGAACATAATAATATTGTGTCGTCGCGGGACTGGATGGAAGGATATGCTTATGATAGATTCAGCACTCGACCTATACTTTCCACTTTGTCTATTTTGGCCGAATTACGGACTTTGAAGTTTTCAGCACTATTGGCTCAAATCATAGTTGGTAGTTGGTACTTAATAAGTCATTCGTTATGTAGAAAATGAAATGCCAAAGGTTAAAATTTGACCGGTTATATTCCATCCTACAATACGGTAGAATGTACTAGCAACAGGTGGAATGAGTATACTTTCCAAGTTGTGCGAAAGTATAATATACTTACATATAATACCTACGCAGAAATCTAAGCCTTGGATCATTGTCAATTTTCGTTGTAGTACTAGTTAGCAATATTTTCATTACCTCCAGACGCTCCGTGTTGAGATTTAACAGTTTATCTCCATTAATTTCATGCTGCTGGAATAATTCTGCCAGGTCCCACAAGTTCGTCGCTGCCATCCATTCAGCTACTGTCCTTGAGCTCCAGTCCCGGATTTTCTATAACCAGAAATCCACATTTAAAATCCACATTCAAATATCGTGAACTGTGATTGTTCTTCATAGTGCAACTTACGACATTTGTTGAGGAGGTTAAGGAGGGGGACGAGGAGTAAAAACTGCATGACTCTACGGAGGAAAAGTCAGGGGGCCGGATCTCATTGTCATTGGGGGTCAGTGTGATCTCGCTCGCCGAAAATCTCATATGAAGTCCGAGACCCAAATTCGTGAGGCTCCCACAGTCACCTGTAGAGCCCGACCTGGAGGACCGTGAGTGGGCGGCAAGTACCTTGAAGGCCGAGAGACAGTCCGTGTGAAAACATTTTTGGCAATCTGAAAATAGAATTGAATGAGCATGAGCATAAAGAATGAGTATCTCAGAATCTTCACTTTCACTTTAGGACAAGCTGTAAGCTTACCTTCACACTTCAGCCCAACCTGCCCGCTTCCCCATATGAAATCATTACCTGAAAATATAAAAAGACTCTTTCAATCTGTATGGGAGCTATAAATAACCAGAATTGTTTCCAACCCTTCCATGCGCAATTCGACAATAGCAACGGGAACAGCTCATAAATATTTCAAAGACGCCCAGGAAAAAGGTTAAGTGTCGTGGGACGCTTTGTATCGGCATTCTACGAATCAGAGCGACCTATTTCCCGAATGTCGTAAGCATAAACCACAAGAGCTCTGATCAGGCACAACCCGCCGCATTGGATTATACGGAGACATTTTACTCCTGCCGACGCTCCCAACTTACAGAACTGACAGATGATTGGAGTGGAGAAAAAGGTTTCCAAAAGTTGATGCGGCTTCACATCATCTACACTACTCAAGGCAATTGTGTCGCGGGAGGAATAGGTGCTGTGGGCATAGTCGGACCGACTCCGAGACGAAAGGCCCTGGAAGTCCGAGCCCGGTGAACCAATGTACCCGGAATCATCTCCCCGTGGCCTCCTCATGATCTCTGGATAAGGAGCAATATGCAAAATTAGGAACAGGGATATATTCACAAGATGCCCTTAATCTTAATATTAGCATGCATTATGCATTAAACGATAGACTTTGCAAATGAGTGCTAATGAAGATGATTTTATACCGTCGTAGTAGTTGGAGCTGGGTCTCCCAAGCCGAACCTCAGACATGGCACTACGAACTACGAAGCAAAGCGTCTACTCTGCTACAACTCCCAACCTCTAGTCACTTATACATACATACTGCTGTATGTATAAATGTTGGTATATTGGATATTGTATAATTTCCATGAGTCCAGTATATGTACACTTTACTGGAACTCACCTTGGGGAAATCATTTTTAGCAAATACATAGTAGCTACACTGGTTATTTGCAATGGAAGAAGATAAGGGATTTTTTGCATGTTTTATTTAACACCAGCCATCATCGGCGCATGTACCAAAACTAAATCTCACACCGTTTGTAAAGAGTTTAACCACAGTCGAAACCTAGGCTGGGCTTCTGGTTAATTCCCTTGCTATAGTACCTATCAAATATTAAATGCGTATTAATATCTATGTAATATGCAGGTCCAGCCTATAAACACTATTTATTCGCGGCGAGAGATATCAGCTCCAGCCTACCAGTAGTGCCACTTGCTCTTCAAGCCCAGCCAAAACAAGGAAGGAAGACGCTATACCTACGCTATTTACGCCAAACAAACTCCGGTTCTGGTTGTCATTCGTAAGTCATGTTTGCATTTGAAGGGACTGACGCTAAATGATAGGTCCAATTCCCCACCAGGTCAAATTAATCAAATGGAGCCGTCCTAATAAGGATTTGTAAAGGGTAAACATTTGGCATAATAAAAAGATCCAGCAGGTCCGCCTACACTATCAATATCAGCTTCTCTACTACAAACAGAGATTGAGGCTTTGACAACTTCCACTTTCCGTCTATCACAAATCATTAGATTTAGAAGACACATTATTAGATCGATGCATTAGTGACATAAGGAAAAAGTATTACAGTAGGTTAAAGTAGCACTCAAGATCAGTTCCAAATTCAATTGGATTTCCCTGAGCACTTTTTAATATCGTGTACTAGATATATTTAATACACGTAACTCAAGTCGTCCCTATCAACTTTTATCTGTCTGTTTTGGCTCAAAATAGAGCTCTGGTAAGGAAGCTACTGTAGACAGAAAATTTGACATTAAAGATACCAAGCTGAACTCGATTACTCAGAATTTCACAATTTGGTCTCATAATGTTAATTTAATATCATCTGCTGTGGTATCTTCCTGCTCTCCTTAGACGCAGGATTACCAGTTAACCT
The DNA here is from genome assembly GCA_034696285.1 of Hypogastrura burkilli. Lineage (NCBI taxonomy): Eukaryota > Metazoa > Arthropoda > Collembola > Poduromorpha > Hypogastruridae > Hypogastrura > Hypogastrura burkilli. The sequence goes on along the minus strand of JAQFZY010000767.1, from coordinate 16,100 downwards.
GGATTGCGATCTTTGTCGAATTTTGAGCGACCTGGATCTAGCTCATCCTGGTCCTCTCTGCCTAAGTACGACAGCCTTTAATTATAGATGCTCAGTACAGGTCGCCCTGGGATTCCTTAATTAAAGTGTAAGGCTAGAGCTCTACAGAGACTCAATTTAATTAAAAGCACACAGTGGACTTCAAAGGACTCTACTGTTCACATCCTAGGCTCGCATACAGTTTCAGTCTTGATGACGCAAAACGAAGCGCGAGGAGACAGGCCACTATGCCAGAATCCGTCGCCTCATCATAAGTTAATGCTGATTGAGTGAAATTGAAAACCTCATCAGCCGTGGCGGGATTCGGTTAAATAATGGAGAATAATGTTAAAATATAGACGTATAGAATATTACGTACGTTATAGGCACGTTCCAACTATAGCCCAATAACAGACTAAACATGATCGGAAAATGAGCTCCAAAACTCCCGATTACAGCCAAAATCTGTTGGACATGACCAAGAATACTTATCGGGTGGAAATTTATTTGTATGTATGAGCCCCGGAACCGGAAAGACTGCTGGCACTTTAAGCTAAGGCATGTCTACCCTTCCCAAATAACCGGACCGCAAGTTTGCAAACAATGAATTCGCGAGTCATTTGAGGAGAAAGGAGAACATCAAGGTATATAACCGATAGACACAAGGCCCGACAGCCATTCGGTTCTAGCTTATTCTCAGCTAAGAATGAAGGTCATTACAAGCCTCAAGCCTCAAGAATGACTGAGCTTTAATTTCGGAACTATTCACTCTTCCTATATAAATAGGTTGGGTTGGTATTTATAACATTCAGTTATATTTACCTAATACAAAGTAAGCCTGTCAAATTATTTCGTATTCTAACTTGAGGCCTACTTTATTTTCAACTAAGTATTTGAACTTGAACGTAAACTTCACAGACGCGTAAAACTACAAATGGCTGTAAACAATTAAGAGTTTATGTAGGCCCAATGTAACCGAGCAATTTTTAATGGAAATCCATTCCAATCCATGCCATATTAATATTAGGCATTTACAATTCTAACTTAAAACTATAAGCACACTTTTTAGTATACCTCTCGACACAAATGTCACGGACCAAGTTGACCTGAAATAGGTCCAGTTTGTTTAACTTTCTTTATTCTCATCATGATTTGTCATTTTCCGACGACGCTAACTTCCAGCAGTTTTAGTTAGTTCATATTGACAAGTGTAAAGCAAGCATGCTATTTCCTATTTGAATAAGTCCAGACTAACCCAAAGAAAGTGTGAAAGTCTCAATATCAGACAAAACGTATAATTTACTTAAAATACTTTTAATAACACTGGGAAGCACAAGTAACATGTGAATGCGTGTAAACGTCACAAAGGCAATTGTGGCAGCTACTCTGTCAGCCTAGTACTTGTACCTCTGATTCATTGACACATTCAGTTGATAAGTACAGGTATTAGGAACTAATTGTATTTGTAGCAGATAATGCTAGTAGAGGTCACATTCACATGATAGGGACAAGGACAGCGAAGAACGAGAAGAGCTAGTAATACATTGTATAGCCTCCTCTCCTGATTATCTTTGTATGCAGGCACAGATATTGTATTTTAAACTAAAAGTGAAGTTCCCCATGTGACCATTTCTGGAAGAGTGGCGGCTCAAATACCTGCTATTACATAATTTACCTGTAAATACACTTGGCATTGCATTGGCAGTGACAGGCAGACAAAGTAAAGGGTTTTGTTTACGTCGTAAATACAGTTTCACAGACAGATGGGAATAGCGTAAGTCCAGCTAAAAGCTCCCAAGGCTATGGCTGCTAAATCCACCGGTTGGTAAACAAATACGGCGTGTAGTAATATTGCATAGCACGTTACTACAGTTTGGCATCTTTTAGTCTACTCTAGTTTCAACCGGAGGATGTACACCACCATATTATGGCAAAAGCAAAAACGCACCATAATGATGAACCGTGAGAAAGTAAATGAGTTGAATACATACAATTGAGATCACGAAAAGGACCTTACACGAGCTTAGTTTAGTTGATTCCTTATACTCCATCCGAATGCAAAACTCATCTAAAGCATTTTGCAAGGTTGACAAAAACGTATCTGCATGGACAGATGCTTGTATACAGCAGTATTGGGATCTGACCACATTTCTATTTCTAAACACGCTCACTACGGGTAGTGTAAATAAATCTGGGGTTGTAAAAATTAAACAGGACCAGCTGGATAGCAGGAACCCATTCAATGACCTATACAATCCACAGCCACAAGCATTCATAAACCGGGTTCCTGGTTTTCAAAGCTGTTTCAAGTATGTTCTATGCATGTATAAACAGAACAGCGTATGCGCTGCACTTTGGACTCGGACCTAACCAAGAAAGCAATGCCGCGGGTCCTAATGGATTTATAATACACTTTTATTCTGTAAAGGCGCTCAAAAAATATTCCCATTAGGACCAGGATGTCAATTTCATTTTCGCAAACAAAAAAGGCATAGTTTATCCTAGAACAGGCTGGGCAACGCTAAGACTGAATTTGGCCAAGTGCCAAGCCCTTTCCTTAATTTGGAGAAACCGTTCAGAGCCCGCCCTCAATTACTGGATGAAAAGGTCCATGGTCCATGGTATTGGGCAAGTCCATGGTCCATGCCCAATACCCAATACCCCTTAATCTACCACACCATTAAAGGGCGGATCAATCATTTGACTTCCCCGAGTGGACATTAAGCTCGTCGGAGTAATACCGGCTCAGAACCGGCTTTGATTTCAATTCATGAATGGGACATGGGACTACTCGAGGCTTGACACGCCCAGTAGGCGTTCCGCCTACTTACATACAACAACACGAGCCTTGGGAAAAGAAAGTAAGAGAAAGTCGGCTAGGAAGTTCTTAAGAACCAGACTGTCTGGATAAGTAATTCTATTCCTTTCACATGAAAAATAAATAGATCCCTGGCCCAGAGACATACATAGAGTAATGTAGTAGTAGGCTATCCAGGATCTCAGCTATATTACTTTCCCTCCAAGGCTCCGATATTGATATCGACCCAAAGAGCACAGAATCACGACTTCGAGACACGGAAAGAATAATAATAAAACTTTCCCCATGTTTTCTGAAATCATTTTGAAGGTCCCATTCGGCCATATAAACCCTATCGTGGGAAGGTTGACAGGGATTCTTTACGGCATGTGCCTAAAGGGACGTGGACGGGGGTGGATTTCGGGAGGGGGGGGGGGGGGGTAAAAACTAAATGTTTCAGATCAGCAAAATTGTTTTAAATCCATCTTTCTGGATTAAAAGCCAGCACAGTGGAATTTAATGGAATCTTATTTATCTCATTTTGCCGATTAAATCCCATTCCAGTGGGTGGCATTTAATGGGATTTCATTCATCGGCAATTTTTGCACAGTTTTTATATAACTTGACTTAAGTCCCATCACATTGTGATCCCATTAAATCACATTAGATCCCATTAAATTCCACCCAAGACTTTCGATATCACATTTTGGTTTTCCACTGCATGTAGTTAAAAAAAATATTCAGTAGAAAACCTTGAAACCCGGTCGCCAAATTAGACGGTAATATCTTTTTGCGAAACCTCAGGGGGTTATGTGACATTGCATATTGTATACTGCGAACGCCCCTGTGTGTGTCCGTATGACCCATACATACACAGAATGGTAAATTTTACGGTGACTGGACAATATGGCCGCCCTGAAAGCTAATGGCATACAGGGTACCGGGCTTTCGGTTAGCTGAACTTCCCATAAAGGCAAACTTTCACTTAAAAGTAAAAGTCTAGAGTTTTATATGGACGGATATGGTGGCTGAACGCGTCCGCCGGGTATCTTAAGATTTTATTATGGCGGTCCTAAGAATGCCGTTCCTTTTAGTAATCCTTCGAAAAGGTGGTCTTTCAGGTAGGTTTACCTTATGCTACTGTTGTCCTAATTTGAATCTAGCACGCCAGCTCCCGACCACTGCCACCAGGAACAGCACTCAAAAGAAAGTTCGACACTAAGGCCCGCCGTCGCCTGGAAATGAGTGTGGGTGGGGGCTAATACCACAGCACTACGACCCGCGGTATTTTGCTCCGAGCCGCCAATGAATGAGGAGTAGTTTGCATTCATGTCATCAGTCAACATGAATAAGTTAGGAAGGGTGGGCACGAAATGTAGGATAAGACCCAAACGGGCTTATTGTATGTATGAAACCTAAACCGTGCCATAAATTATTAGGGTCCTCCTGGCCCAAAATATTCCGACTCCTTATGGAAATGTCAATACAATTCGCACTCCTAAGGCTCCGCATTTCCAAAATTAACTATACCTTTTCCCTGTTTCAACATCAACTAATTCAGGAGCTTCATATTCCTACCTACCCCAATTTCATAAAACATTCAGGAAAGAAGGTTATCCTTACAGTGAACATAAGCCGCTTAATTGTACATAAATGTAGATGTGGACTGAAGACACAGTACACCGCGGGGTCTTAAATCAACATCGTTAAAATTTAAATGAAGTTTTAACTATTACATAAATAAATCGATTAATGCCTGAATCCAGAATACGCTTCGTCAACTTCGGCCGAAAAAAATTTGCAATAGTTTAACAAAACTTAAATCCGACAGGTATATAGAGAATCCTTTATAAACCAGTTATGAAAATAATACAAAGTCCTGCCGAGCCTGTCAGAATTCAGAACATTGTCAATTTCGTATTTTAAATACAGGCAGTCAGATAAGGAAAGTAGGGGCCTATTATGGTTCACCTATTCAGAATTCAGACTGTAAATGTGTAACATTAATGGGTGAGCAGGGGCGGGCTGCGGGCTCAGCAGTTTCTAAGAACAAGTAATACCGTAATGCAAACACTGGCTTATACAGCTTATACAATATTTAACTCCTATTAGACCAACATGAACACGGATTGGTAATTACTAGAATAAACATTGTAGTAAGTTCCCGTCCTTCCTGTTTTCGCATACTTAAACTCGAATTGAAACATTCTACGCAAACTTAAACCTTGAGAGTAAAAGCGAACTACAAGACTACGGCTACAAGTATAGCGTGGGACCTAATGAGGACTCCGTCACGTGCGTGGGAATAAACCACCGGTTAGCGTTAGCCTCAAACACCATTTGCATGTCTCAAAGTCGTTTGTCGCTAGAGCACAGTTTGAGCTACTTAGCCACTAGATCCGATTCAAGGGCGGGTGTAGAGCAGATTGATTCCCTATCACAAGGGAATTAGATTGAGAAGGAGGGGAAATGGACTTGGTACACCCTGAGGAAATTGTGAAATCAGGCCCCATTTCGTATTCAAATGCACACTTCGTATAAATCATTCCAGAGCTCTGGCTTTTTCCCTCTAGGTTATGGTAATGGGTACTAATGTAGCACGCTTTTCTCAATCACAATCTTCCATGGATATAAAAAAAATGGCACAATGCCTCTTGTCGTTTGTCACCAGCCAAACTGTACGAGCAATGAGAATGGTTGAGACTTGGGACAAAAAATCAACCATTTCCAAGGTTTTATGCATGGTCGGGCCGAGTCTGTATTACTTTATTATTATGCGTGTGGGTACTATAAAGGAACTAACCCTGACTGTCTAGCTCTGCTCTTCCTCCTGTCTAAGTCTCTACAACTACATAGTACTTGCTAGTATCTTGCATAACAATTCACTTTGTGTACATATCTGTAGAGAAGGAGTCGGCCCATTTAACGAGCCTCAATAAGTAAAGACTACATGCTAAAGAAAAGGCCTGTCGGAGCGTTTAGGAGACTCGGATGCTGAGTAAATCCCTCTGGTAATGAAATGAAATTAAGATGCAAATAGGAATGGAGGGACGAACCTGAGCTTGGGCTTAGGAATAAGATTAACTTTTACTTGCTCTTCGAAGCCCTCCTTCAAATGTATGTAGTGAACTACACTAAAGAAGGCAAGAGTTTATCATTAATCTCGGGTAGCTGAACGAAAATCAAGTTGGAATGATGTCTTTAACACTACAAGACCCATTTGATTTTTTTATCCTTCCAAGAGCAGTTCAACAGTTCATGAAAAATTAAATCAGCGCTGAGTATTTTTTTCTTTCTAAAAATGGGAATACTACATTCGGTACATATACATATTACATAGAATATCCCCAGCTACAGTTATAACTACGCTGCATAAGTGTCATAAATAAACCTTGGAGACACGAAAAACAAGTCACAGCGTTACGTGATTGATAATACTTCTAGCGTATTCAGCGGGTGCATAAGTTAATCCGGGGTTCTTTTATTATTACATCAGCTGCAGCAGCATTTTAAAAAAAATTAATTTTAACTAAAGACTCAGGAGAATCCTAAACACCAACCCCAGCCGTCTTAGATAACTAGCAAGTAATGAACCATACGTTGTAGTAATAAGAATAAATAAAGTAACTTGCCGGAATGTAAGTTCTCCTCCATAGTTGTTGAATTTGAATTTGAAGACAAAAAGAGGCCAAGCGTGCTCCGGCGGCTCAGGCTATTCTCTTACTGTGTTCTACTGGAAGTTGTAATGCTTCAGCCAAGGAAGAATAGAAGTACAGTTCGTTGGCACCCGTCGACGAATTCAGTTCATTCATGTCATGATGCCACATGAGCTAATGCTAATGTCCTTCCTCCACTTCACTGTTTTGAACTTAGCATGCGGTCGATACGGGGACTCATATTGGCAATGGGTAGGGTCTTAGTCCCCCTCCGTACATTTGGGTGAAAACTGTGGTGGATGTACCCAAGATCTCCAGCGATTGATCTTGCAAAATCAGGTAACTCAACTCTTGCAAAAGGGCGTAGGTATTTGATTATGAGGGGCCGGCTTCAGGATTCGCTCTCAGCTCAGATTCGCCTCCCCGTAGGCCTAACCAGAGACTGAAGTGAGTATAATTTGGGATCCTCTGATTTTATATGTACGGGGCCATCGGGAGGAGCTCTCTGGGTCTGGGTCTGGTACTCTGTCCGTAGCAGCCAGTGTGCGAATCTTGGAACCAACGCTGCTGTGAACATGGACTCCGAAGTGGGGAAGGCTGATCATGGGCTGAAAAAAATAATAGAGCGGAATCAAAATAAACTCATTTTGGTAACCAGAAGGTATGCTGGCTTCGGCCTCCCAGGAAACTCAGAGACTGAGAAACCTTTAACAAGGCTGTCAGAGCCAAGCTCAGACGTCATCCCGCACACCGGAAAAAGTAAATAGACTACCAATTTTATAAGGTTCGGAATTTAGGAAGGAATATGTAGTACGCTCCATGGGTCCTGGGTAAGTAGCCCAGGCATGGAGGGAAGAGGGAAAGGAGGAGAAAGTCGGGCGAAAATGAAATGTTTGTGCCCCTCCGGAATGAAAATAAAAGGAAACCTAAGAACAGAAAGAACAATAGGCTCCTCCGACTCGGGTGTCTCTCTCTCATTCAATTAGTCTATACAATAATATAAACTTTCTGGGTTCAGTAAAAATAAACGAGCTTTCTAGAGACTATTGCTTTTCCTCGAGTCTATGTCACACACATATCGTATCCCAAGACCCTGTATTCAGGCTTTCTATACTTTTCCTGAGCCTTACAGCATTTTGTTTTAGCTGTGCTCAGCATAATATTCGAATGTGTATGGATAGGTTACTCTGGATTTTAATCATGTTATTATCCCTAACTAAATTGTAAAATACTTGCTTCTGTCTAAAACTAATGATGATTCTCGTAAAGGAAATTAGTTACATACGTTGCTCAAACAGCTAAGGTCATCATAGATTATACATTGGAAATTTTATATAAAATTTGCTAGTTCTAAAAGTCTTCACTGTTTCTGTAGCCAGTTATTCCTCGGAGTTCTTGAGGGGAGTGAGTTATTTTTATTTTAGAACTGGATGTGTTTTACTAGCTTCATTAAGTAATGAAATGAATGACTCCAGAAATACTTAGTAATATCACTAATGAAAATGATGCAGTGTGCCATGACTAGAAATCAATAAGCACTATGCTAGAAGTTACTCTTACAGAACTACACGCGAGTACTAACTACTAATTACTTTGTAGTAGGTACATTTAGGAAATTAGAACACGACCTGGGTTTAAAGGGACTCCTAAACAGCGAAACAAATACACATTTGGACCCAGACAGCCATTTCCCCTTTCGTCTGGGTCTACGCATCGTAAAATTTGACATAATTTTCTACAGATCGTTTAAGTCTACTAGTTACAGTTACTACCTGTGGGACTACCCGGCGCAATATAATAGTAATAGTATTTTTACAACTCGAGAGCCAGACAGGGGATTCACCTCGTTAAAATAAATAATTTAAAGTATAATTCTCTCCGACTCATACGTCAAAGTTAGAGAGTTATTACAAGCGATTTCAGTTCGGAGAAGATTATACGATTGCCAACTTGAATGAAAAGCTGCAGGCGTACAGAGTACGGCGTCAGCCACATCTGCAGCCGTTTGTGCAAAACATGAGTATTAAAATTGAAATAAAATTCTTACTTGCGAATCAATATGTTGCAGGTTACTGCATCCATTTAAAGGTTAACTTATGCATATACATATGTACATAATACACGCTATAGAGGTGCAACTCCACACGATACTCCTTTTCAAAATAAGAGCAGCATTCAGATTGGCTGCGCAGGAAAAAGCACATGCAACGGGCAAGTGATTGATCTGATTCTGGTGTTCTGGTGCAAATGTGTAAAACCAACAAACCGAGCTCAATTTTGTGGTCAGACTTTTGGAGGCAAGTAGTGCTACTCAATCAATTGGAGTTAATTATGGAGGCTGCCAGTAGCACAGGCCTCAGTATCTTCCGATCCAGCCGTGCTTTTTGAATACACTTTTCTGTATGTAGATTCCTATACTTATACACCTGAAGCCGAAGGGCCCAGACGTCTCCCCCGCCCATCCAGACAAGAGCAGTAACGGAATCCAACCAAATTAAAAGTTTACAATGACAATGACTTCAGGAATCCAGGTTTATTGGTAGTTACTGGGAGAGAGCAAGAATTTAACTACCTTGTTTTCGCATGTAATGCAAATTTCAATAACAAGAAGTTATTACCTTTTGCCTATTGCATTCTAAAGCTATTAGGAATCCTCTCGCAACTCCACCCAACACGTCACAAAGGGCTCCCAGAATCCGGACCGGCTTTGATTTGACATGTCAAGTATTCTCAAAAATGAAAATCGAACTCTGGAAAATCTCCAGTACAGGAGCGAGTTCCAGACTGTCCAACGACTTTTTAAATACAAAAATCTCAAAGTTTCCTGAAGGTGAAGTGATAGAACCACGCTTTCCACGTTTCGGACATACATATAACCAAGCCAACAAGTCGACAAGGAACAGGAATAGGAATACCTATGCTCGAATAATTAACACCTAGTAGGCACGAAGGGAAGAAAAAGAATACTAGGGGGATAGAAACAGGTTTTTTTCCAAGCCAAGACGGCAAATTCGCAATAAGTTAGTATACATTAGTGTGCATAGCACATAACTTCCTTCTTATTACGAGATACCTATGAAACTAATTAACAACCGGCTCGGCCTGTTATATCGTATACCTACTTACGCGTAAGGCAGGTACTAGGTAAGTAATATCCATTATCCAATGTAGGTATGTAGTACAGTATAATGGCATGGAACTACATACACATACACGGCACAGTAAAATATACATATAAGTGAACGGGCCTAACTAGGTATCAGTCAATACATATACTCACTATTGCAGTTCTGGTTCTTAGAATCCTCATAATTTACGATTGGAATGAATTGGAGGGCGGGTGCGGGGGGATCCTCACTTTAATGTCATGCATGCCAACATTGTCTTGCACGGTGTTGTAACACGTAGACCGTCAATTGTAAGGGAGGATAGTCAGTTGGCCGATATAATTCAGACCCAGACCATTTGTTTTCGAATGGCACAAGGTACCTAGATTATGGTATGCTACGTTAGGCTCGGCTGGCTCTAATTATTGTCTTATAAATATTTGACGAAGCTTAAAACGATTGACGTCTGTTTCTGGCTGCATCATAAGTGATATTACTGACTCCACTCAAGAACTGACTTACCGGCTACAGCGCCTGATTACTAAATTGGTTTATTCCGTGAGAAACACGTTTTTTTTGTCAGACAGAAGTCAGCGTTTTACGAAACTAATTTACTTCACGAAAATCAGTTTCTTTCCTAAAACGTCAGAGTTTTTTTTAGAAGGTTCTATAATAGAAAATCCATTCTACAAACTCACTTTCCCAACCCCAACTAATAACCTAAGTCACTTTCACACTAAGTACTTGACTAACGTCCAAACTCGGTTGTTATTAATTAGGCGGGCATTTTATTTGTATTCTGTACGATCGTGTAATTTACGGTAGTACACTAGGTACTATCATAGTGACAGTAGTTAGTATCAGGAGTAAGGTAAAAATATGATGCCAAACGGAATAGTGATTAATCTGACACCATCCTACCGTATGTAATGGTTATATGTTTGGTACACTCACATGCTATACATTGGCATTACTGCCGCCAAGCTGAGTTCCAGCTTTATTATTATGTTACAGGCCTGCCTACGCCTTTCTTCCCCTGCCTCCCAATTACGCAAGTTTGGTCCCTAATTTCCCGATTCCTGAAAAGGAACTTGGGGGACGTCACTATAAACAACAAGTAATGGCGTCGGTAGGACGCTAATATGGGCAGACAGGCGAGACGATGGTCTTATTCGGAATTTCAGCATCCAGCCACAGAGCATCTATCTGAAGCACCCATAGTCGTGCTCAAATAAATCCTACTTGGCCCAAAATGGTTCCCTACGCTACCCTATCAAGGTTTTCCTAAGGAGGCTCCTTCAACATAATATTATATCCGAGCCTCTTGGGAAGATACTTAAGCACTACTTCACTTTTATCACAACTGTAGACAAGGTCACGTACTTTCCTGAGGCTAACTATTTCGAGCGGGGGCCTGTCAATGAGATGGGGCTTTTACATCTCTCTACTATGACTCTATACTAAACATTTATAACGAGCAAGTTTAGGAGAATGCTCAGTGGGACTTTATCTATGTCAAGTCTTGAATGTGGAAAGCACGGACTTTAATTAAACGTAGGAAAAGGCCTCTTAATGTTGCTGCGGGACTTTCATTCACTTTCACCAGCTTTCACCCTAAGGAATTGGACCTTAGTACGTCGGAGAAAGCTCATAGAACAGGGCATAAACTTTCACTTATTGCTTTATTACACATTACACTACATTACCATTTATTCCACATCCTTGAAAGATAATGTTACAGTTAATTTGGAAATTGAGTTATTGTTCACGTTAACAGAAGCATATCTATTGCCTAGTAAATATGGAAAATGGTTACCGTTCTGCACCAAACCTATTTCATAAAGGAACGTAAGGAAGATTGAAAATTGAAATGCTAAAGTTTACTTTTCGCTGCAAGTCTTTGACAATTGCAACTTCAAATCAATCGGATTCAGACAATGTGAAGGCCTTCTCAAATAGTATGTTATCCATCCTGATCCTGAGAAGCACTATTGCAGTATTCCAAAAACCTGATGCAAAACTCAATTCTCAGTTGTTTACTTAATTTGAAACAGAAAAGTTGCTTCGCACTTCCGTTATAAGTTACATATAATATTTCGCTAAATCAATGACCAGCATGCTAATAAATAGTAGTAGGTAGACCACTTTGTTTAATAAATAATGTCAGTATTACTGAAACCTCATCTAAATTCAATTATAAAGTAAAACAGAAGGATTAAGTAAAATCAGGTGCATGGAAACAAGACATGCGGGCAAGGAATTAAATGTAGTAGAGTTGTGCAAGCCAACCAAAGCTGGAGCGTACCAGATTCGGCCGCACGAGCATAGTTTCAGGAAAATCAGATATAAGATGCATCGACAAATTAGAACCGAAAAAGCATTTCAAACTACTTGCCTCAAGTAAGAAATGTGACGCAGAAGATAGTTGCGTAAACCAACTCATGCTGGAGTGTACCAGATTTTACTGGGCATAATACTATGGCTTAGTGGGCGAACTGAATAAAATAGTGGCGTCGGACAGGGGACAAACCAGACAACTTGAGACAGTTTACCTTGTACAGCATTTGAAGATGTACTACGATTGATGGGCTAAAGTTCAAAAACCGATCGGCAGCTGTGGCCCGTTTACCGAAAGTCTCACAGTGCACACTGCGAACTACTGTATGGATGATAATTGTCAGTGTCCAACGCCGCAAAGGGTTCTTGATGGATTCGTTCACAGAACTTCACCTTCTCATTACTCGAGCACACAATTATATTTGCTCATGTCGAACTTGTATTTGCCAAAGGCCCAACTATACATACAAGATGAGGCAGAACCGAGTAAGGGAAACCAAGAAGGCAAACAATTTTCTGCTTATGCTGCTCCTGACAGCCTTCAAAATATTAAACAGTACTAAATCACCGAAAACCAAAACCCTTGCTCCTAGTCCTTGCTGAACTCGAAAATGAGAGCATGGGGCTGTTCTGGTTGGCGTTGGCACGGAACACTATTTCTCTGTATACTAATATACCCGAAAGGAACTAGGTACCTTTCTTCAACAGTTTGGAGTTGAGATACATAATTGATGAGGCTTTGCTTTTAGCCTATGCTCGTTTGGTTTAGGTCCAATAGTCCTTGTCTTGGCGGGGCTAATTCCTAAATTCACAAACTTCTTAGGCCTACCATCAACGGAGTAATACATAAACCACGAAGGAAGTGAGTGCAAAAACCGAATTCTCTACTTTGAGTTTATCAAGAGACACGTGTAGAGCACTTTCGCACGTCGTCCGTCCGAGTACTGGATTAAGCATAACTTTGTAGCGTTTGCAGTGGGGTTAGATAATGCAGCCGCAGCATGTAGAGAATATAACTACCCGCAACTTCCAATGGGACTCTCCCATATGCCTATGAAAGTATATGTTTCTATTTATATTTACTCTTTACTTCGTCGGGCGATTGAGTAAAAGAGGCGTAGATTGAAAAAACAACAACTTTGCATCCGCGAAACATGTTCTATGTTGAGCCCTCTTCCCTGGCGTGTTTCGTGTTTCCGTCCCATTTTCATATTCTCCTTTATTCCTCTCGACATTTAGCACTTGAGCCCAGATCCGACCGTAAATTAAAAATACTTTAACACGAAATCGCAAAGTTCCAGTTGACAGAAATACGACACCTAGCGTATACTTGCTCCGATTAGGCGATACTTAAGATAGGCTGCGATTTTATTTCATGTGGCCTAAGATTCAATATTCGGCTTCTCATTGCACAGAACTGAATTCTTAAATATTCCCTACTCGCCTGAACTTAGTATGGGAAGTAAGGTTAACTTCAAAATTCATATCTATGCATCGGATCTGCCTTGTTGCTTCAGCTTTGAGTGTAGTTGAAGATGAAACGATATGTGGAAAGTGGAGGTGTTCGAACTTTCTGTTCACATTCCACGTGATGACACCTACTTTATGTAAACATTTACACTTTGTAGTATGTATGTAATATGTATACATTGTTAGGTACTTATAGGCTTTTTCATAACTCATCAATCGAGTGTTTCTAGTAGTACGTAGAATGTTTGTACTTAATAATTGTACTACGTTGTACGTACGACATAGCATAATACAGACATACATACAGTAGTAGCCCCGAAAAATGAAACAAAATAATAGCACTTACCTACTATTTAATATTTAAATGTGTGAAACCTATCTACTACGTGCATTGAAAATAAATAGTTGTTTTTGTGGATGAATCCAGCTGGGAATTGGGAAACGCATTATTACTGTGGCCAGCGCTTAACCTGGTTGGATAATTTGCATTGATGCGCATTAGAAGCTCCTAGAATAATTTTTAACTACTTGCACTTTACTGCGTTTTCGGTCTAACAAAGATAAGCAAATTATACCTTGCATCCTGATTTTAACATTTGAATGGAACTAAATGATACCATGATAAATGATACGATACGAATAACTTTCCTTCAACTGTTCAACTCCGACCTTGATACTTTGAACTCTGAAATAATTCGGTAGTTCGCGACTTTCTTACGCTGTACGCTCACAGTTACATTAGGTATGTCTACAGATAGTTTTATATTATGAGAAAACAATATGAGCTAAGTATGTATGTATATGAATTCTCAACAAAATAGTTAATCTAAAATCATATATCAGCAAAATGAGAAATGCTGATACAATACATACCACCCTTCCTATCTCCAGCAACTAATTAATATTCGTTTCGTGCAATTTTCCGAGTACCGTAACTAAAGTCAAAAGTCAAAGTCTCTTTTGAGCGATGAGGATTAAATTGACAATGATGGTGTCCATGTATTTAGTAGTATAACATATTTATCACTTGCTGTTCACAGTTTATCCTGTCCGCTGTCTACGTTTATTTATCAAGATCCTGCAGTGCTACAGCTACATGGCTATTTCTTTTACCCTGAAAACCAATTTTTGATTTTACCGGTAGGTAGCAAGTAAAGTAAGCTCAAAGTTTTATTTTGACGATTTGCAAAAGCTTAAACGCTCTTCACAATAGATATATGTAAATACCATTCTATATTTATTTTTCAACGACTATTTCGATTTATTACGGCTTGCCGTTTCCTATCCTTGTGATTTTTGATTTTGCAAATTTTGAAAATTTATGAAAAGGTAATAATTTATAACTACGTTTTTGTCGGCAAAAATCAGACCTAACTGCGGTGGTTGAACAATATTGATATTACTGAAACGGCATGGATCAAAATATGCATTCACTTAACCCTGACCCTCATCCGGCGACGGGAAGTATTTTCTACGAGTAGCTATACCGGCACATAGTTATGTGCCACTGTTTCAGGGCTAAGTCCCCACCAAAAAAAGGACCGACCTTCCTTAGTTATAAAGGTTGGTCCCTATTTCAGTGTCAGGTCCTTGTTTGAGGGAGATCCTCAAAAAGGTTGGCCCCTTTTACCTTGTTTAGGAACTAAACTCTGAATAGCTCGGCCCTGGCAGGCCTCCACTCAGTGAGTTACACCCACAACTTTTACCTCTCTATTCTTGCGGATCGTCCGCTTTAATATACAACCATTCTTATAACAATAGCTTTAATAATTAATTTAAATTCAAGTATTAAGTTTTACTCTTAATAACTTACACACCGTTGTACCTTGGTCCTTTCCTGACAAATACAAAAATTCTGGAATTTTTGAAGTAAAGTCTTCAGAGATTCTACTTTTGAAAACCGTGGTACATAGCCATGTGCCGCTTTAGTCGGATTAGGGTTAAAAGACTAAGATTATCATCTATACACTATACATACATAGAATAGATCAAACCGGAGAACACAGCCTGAATTAATGTGACATGGGGCTTTTGTGCATGTGGCTTGGACTCGGGGCAAATTAGATATGAAACAGCGTAGTGTATCCTACTGAGCTGGCTGGGGCTCAGGTAGGGCAAATGTCAAGTATTAAAGGAATTCCTAAATTCATAATGTCTGACCTGTGAAACGGCTGACCGCTGACCGATTGATTTGACCTCCCTGTTTGTAGAAGGTAGTTTGTAGTTATAAAATGTATTCAATTCAAGTATAAACTGTTCGGTTTTTGTTTTGTTTTGGTTGTTGAGTTTTGAAATGGTCGGCTAAATTTTTAGTTTGGAAGTCTGAAGCTGAACGGCGTTCGGGAAGCCCACATGGGATTTAGTAGTACTTAGTGGGAGTTTAGAACAGAGCGAACGCGCGACATCTCTTATGTAAACACGAGACTGAGTTATAGGTGGCTTCAAAAATTTGTAATATGCAAAATACTCACATATAGTAGTTAATGCAGAATTCACAGCAGAGCTTTAGCTGTTAGCTAAGTTTTAGTAGTGAGAAGAGCAGGTGGTGTCAATCTAACATCTACCCTATAGGATGGGATCCCGGTAGACCAAAGTACCGACGTCAGACCGCGGTCTGACAATGTGCTCAAGTTATGTTTTTTTTTGTGTCATGTACAAGTCAAAAGCAAGGGGTATGCATACGGCATGCATAAATAGAAAATAAAAATATTTATA
>JAQFZY010000766.1:0-21769 GCA_034696285.1 Hypogastrura burkilli | reverse complement strand
GTGTCGATTGACTCGGTGATTGATGACTAAAAGTATGATTTGTTGCTTTTGAACATTTCCGTTTGTTTTAAATTAAATCATGCTCGGAGCCGGCTCCGAGGTGTCGGCTCCGGCTCCGCAAAACACCGGAGCCGACTGTTTGGCTCCGGCTCCGGCTCCGCAAGCTTCGGAGCCGAAATCCCCGGCTCCGGCTCCGGCCCGGAGCCGGATCTGCGGAGCTCTACTAGTTTGCATTCGAATCGAAATACGTTTAAGTCAGGTAAACATGCAGAACCCAGAATACTGTGCGACAACGTACGAGTACGACCTTCTCCGACTGTCCACTCTATCGGACAATCAGGAGTTTGTATGTAATCTTACAGAGTGAAGTAATGTCACGTTTTTATGAAGACATCAAATTCCCGTATTTATCCCCGTTTCATTATTAAAGAACGGAGCTCTTTTACGTGTTCCACTTTTCTCCCTGTCTGTCTGTCTGTCCGTAACGCCGCTATGACTGAAGAACCACCAGTCAGATTCCCAAACTGTGTTCACCAATGGATTTCTAATTTGGCTGTGATGGTAATTTCGTATCGACTTTGACCAAAAGTAACCTCCTCCCAGGTCAGGGTAAGGGTCAACTAGTTTTCCCAACTGAATTATTTTTCAAGTACGGTCTCCTTTGAAAGATATAACAAGCCTATTTACAACCGTACTATCTTGGTTGACCTATGACATTCTGGTAACCTGGGAGAGGTCACCAGATGTACCTTGCTACGATTTAAGTGGCGGACATGAATAAGGAACCACAATACCGATTTCAAAATGCTTGCAGCAATCGTTTCCTAATTCTGACCCGGAGTGCTCATGCCACTGTTAAGCATGTCGGGTCAAATGTCAAGGGTCGCGGTCAATTACCGCGAAAACGATTCTACTAATTTCAAAATGGTTTCCAGTAATCGATTCCTTATAACAGCATTGTGTTAAATGTGGAAAGTGGTAGTTCACTGGTCAAGGTCAACAGCCTTTCAATGCTAATAACTCTGGAACCGCTGCGTCGATATCTATACGGGTTTCACTAGTCAATTTCTAATAATGGCGTGGTGTACATAGGCTGTTCTGTTAAATGCTTCAGGTCAAAAGTCAAGGTCAAATGTTCATCGCTAACCGCTTTAAAGTGATAATAATAAACCACTGGATGGATTATGGATTCAGAAACAGTTTTCAACAGGATGGTTGCGTAAAACGACGGGTGAAAGGGCAGCGTCTGACGTCACATTTGGTCACAATCCAGTCTTCGCTTGGCCTTTACAACGGTTTATTCTTAAAAATCAAGACATATTATAGGCATGCATCAAAAGCTGGCCAATTAGATTGAAGAAAGATATGGACCCAATTCATAATGATGAGCCAGTGGAATCAATTATATGGGTTCAGTGAACCCTACGCAAACCCTAAGTGAATTATTAGCACAGTCCTGCTTTCAAATCTTTCAGTTAAAATGCATCAGTAGCACTCGGCAGTTATTAAGTGCGCCACATAGTGCACTTGATGTGAATGTCCTGTTCCACCGATCGATATCGATCGGTGCTGGTTTGCACTGGCCGAGTGGTTCCGGCGGCGCCAAATTCGATTTCTTTCATACAAGTCAAGAGTCATTATGGCATTAACCACGTCTTAACCATATCCGGCATCATTTGGAGTTTCTGAACTGACGCTTTATGAACATCGACTCAAGCTCAGAGTATATGTAATATATGCATAACATCAAATTCACTTGAATAAATCATGTAAGTACTACGCGTATTTAGATAACGCATAAGTGGACAAGTAGATAGAGACTCGTCAGGGATGAGACACGAAATTATCCGAAGTTCCTGTCCTGTCCACTTCCATACCTGCCAATTCAAGTCAAGGCTAGACAACTACTGTATTTCAATTTCGATGTACATATATTTCATCCGCATGATTGACCACACGAATCCAGCGATTCCACACTTCAATAGTACATCGTTCCTAAAGAAGAATGCTAACTAATAAGGAATCATAATTATCAAACCCATACAAAAGACATTCCCATAACCCACAATCCACCATATATTCGTCAAATATTTCACCGTACTTTATAAAACTTTCAGATGTAGGTTCCATTTAAGTTAATTTAGGTTTAGCTAGGTTAGGTTTCACGGAGACATATGTGTCGAAGAAATTAAGGTCCAAGTTCCAAGTAGATAAACTAATATAATAAATTTTTACTTCCCGTAATTTCGGACTGATCTTTTGTGGTCGGAAATTTTATTATGTGAACAGCATTTTAAAGAAAATTGTATGCTTTCGTTTTTTTTAAGCTACATTTTCGTGCCTCCATATTATGCTGACAAACGGCGGTCACTGGCATTGGGTCCATCATAAATTGCTGACTCTGGCAGGCCAGCCTTGTTCCAGAGACTCCAAATTCCAGCCCAGTAGATATCCTTCGTGCATTCATTCTTCAACTTTAAAGTATATAAAATGATCATATATGATTACAAGTTTACATAAAACGTTTGACATGAACAGACAGTTGAAAAGGTAAAAGGCGCAATCTCCAGAGTCCTAGAAAGCGCAATGTCTGCTAGACTGCAGTATACCTAGGTACTATACTAAAATACGCCTGAATTTCTCCTTGTTCCTATGCCCATTGAGATTCAGTCACGTCTTCCGTAAAGATCTCTCGTTTGTCCGTGCCCTACCCTTCCATTCAACAATTAGGAGGCCCAAGCTAGCTAATCCTAACGCATTGTAGTACCCAATATTTTGAGGACCGGGCCTAAGGAAGGTGTTATTCTTATTATTGAGGCCTTCATTTCCATCCTATAAGCAAAGATCCCCAAAAGACCTTCCTTACACAGATGTTCCAAAGAGAGAGCTTCAGCATCTTGTGCCACTCACTCCTACTACTAGGAAATTTTCAGTATGTATACCTATGAGGAAACTCAGAGAACTTTGTTGAAGATGATGATGGAAGTAGCGCCTAGTGCCTAGACTCAACAGGGATCTGCCTGGCATCCTGCTTCCACTAAACTGGTATATAGGCGGAGCCTTAACTAGCATGGAACGGATGATTATCTCGTACATTTGCCCCAAGGAGCCCAAGCAGACAAGACACGAAGCCTTCCCTCTCAAAGTTTCCCCTTTAATATTCATATTTTAAATGTTGCCGAGGTTGGCTGGGTTGATTAAGCCCAGTCTCAGTGCTTCGGATTAATAGGAGAAAATTGGATCGTACAGATTCCTGCTTGAGGTAGTGTCAGGTGCCAGAGAGAAGAAAGTGTGAGTGAATTGATCGGATTGAATGGGATTGAAGAGTCCAAAGTGTCAGCTGTAGTAGATCAGGCGTAGTGGAGCTCCAGAGGACTCAATCATTAGCTCTGAATTGAAATGCTCGTCCTGAGGCCTCCAGACGCACAGTGGCTAGGTTCCAGGGAGGATCCGCAATTCGACTCCTACTCCTACCCCTAGCCTTTTGGTTGGCGAGTCTACTTAGAACAAGTTGCAAATTTTTGAAACAACAGCTTGCAAATTTGGAGACAATTTTCAAATTTTTTAAACTTGAGCTTGCAAATTTGGAGACAATTTTCAAATTTTTGAGACTAGAGCTGACAAACTTTTGTGAGCCAGTTTGAACATTTTTCCAACAAGAGTTTGGACAGTTGGTCAAGGAGCTGACTCACTAAGATGGAATCTTTACTTGTGGGGACCTCTCACTACGAAAATGTGTCCAGCCTGGCCGACTACATTTACTCCTCATTCTCGGCCTACACCCAGCTCCTCCACATGTACGAAAATGGGAATCTGTCAGCAACAAGTGAGCCAAGCTACGTCCTTCCCGACCCAGCAGGGTCTGAGGACCAACTATTCGGGGGTCAGGAGTCACAAAAATGGATCTTCTCCATCCTGGCCTGCATCCTTGTGGGTCTCTCAGGCATCTTCCCACTCTTCATCATCCCTACAGTTCCGGATGCATCAAAAGCTGGGACATCCTACACACTGGATACGAGCCGGCCTGGTAAGTAAGGGATATTAGGCATATACCAGTACTCTGTCATTTTCAACAGCACAAGAAGTGTTGGCTCAGACTCATACCATTAGTTACTGTAAATAAGATGACTGGAGCTGGAGAGACACATAAATTGTTACATTTAGCCTCCCTTTAGCACCCCTTATCACTTCTGAGTAAACAGTAACTTTTACGTAGGTGCATATATGTAATTGTCCCAATATACATTATGACATTAAATAGCCTGATATGTCCACTACTTCTCAGTCTCAAGTCTCTGCGACAAAGTATTTTATGCAGAATACTATGTATTTACGAAGGATTCAGCTGTTAGAATGGCCGACACGTGGCATGTGACATTCTACTTAGACTTTTGACATTCGCTCTAACATTTTGCTTTGTGATTGTAAAGTGCCATAATGTAATCGGAAAAGCGGCAGAATCAGGAATACCGTTACACGGTAGCATATGATGTAGTAGCATCATCCCAGATTAAGGGCAAGGTAAAAGTGGATCCCAAATCCAGGAATCCAAATACTCCGTACTAATACATATACCTAGTACATACATATGGCTAACTCATTCAAGATGAGTTTTAGCGTTTCGAGTACTTTTACCTTGTAATGATTTTCTCAAACTCAACTCTCACCCTCCTCGCCCACACACACAGTTCTCTTGCATCTCCTTCACATACTAATAATATTCACAACTTTTATATGCACATAGTAGTAAAAATGTATGTGGTGTAGGTAATGCAGGGAACTAGAGTAAATAGGAGAGTATTACATGTTCTGTTGACACAGCTTACGATTTGCATTAGTCTAACTCTACTATTCCAATTGCAAATCCTGGTTTATGAGAGCGAGAGACACTTTTTAGTCATACCTACTAGGCGAGATAGCAAACAGGAACAGCATGTTGCTCTTTCTGGTCCATTACACCTTAGGACTCGAAGTTGCCTACCTTCAGGATTTTAGTGTTCGGTTACGGGCTACGGACTTCCATGTCAGGATAGTTTAACTATGGAGATCAATAAATTCCTAATGGTTTCAAATTTTCTGTCCTATCTGTCTCTTCTCTTGTATTTATTCTGAACGAATAACGGAAATATCCGAACCTAAATAACGGACTTGCACTTACTGACTTGGTTTTAACATTTTTTGTGTAATAATTATTCTGCTAATAATGTGGCTAGCATTCGATTTTGTCGCGGGGTAATGAGTAGTATCCCTTGGAGTGAAACTGCATTGGGCAAACTAACGGGACCTTACTACAGTTTCCGCATGGAGTTTGTACATAAATCAATGCCTTGAATCGGCTTGAAATATTACCTTATGTACCCCAAAGTTCCCGGACCTCCAGCTTTTCATGATTTTGAAATATTGGAACCGCTGGGAGTGGGGCTCATATTTCTCCAGCTGAAACCCGACCGACGTCAATCGAATTTTGTGGCAGGCTTGTGGCTTCGCTCCACGTCTTTCTTATCACGCCTTCCCAGAAGCACTTGAGCCCCTCCGCCCCTGTCCGCTCATGCAACGCAAATCAAATCTTATTTACCAGGCTGGGCATTATGGAAGAATCCTACGCCTGGAGAACAAGTCTAGTCTCTCTAAGGCCCACGCTCGTAACTATGGAAATTGAGGCAGTTTTGCCAATGAATGGAATTTCATTTAACCGGCTAGGTGATATAAATTAGGATTTTGAATGCTACGGTTTCTGACTGTTCACTAAACATAAAGCGTAGATTCCCGGTTAATATGTAAACCTAGTCTCAGTTAATGCATGGTTAACTCTAACAAAATGTCCGTATTTCTCTTCTTCCAGGTTATTTAAAAAAATAAAATAAACAGCTCAGATTGAAATAGAATACATACAGATACATAATACATACCCAGTCTGGGCATGTATATGTAGTTATTTATATGCGTATTCTGGTTTTAATATGCGTTACTTTGATGATGAGGCTGAAGCAGGAAATGATTAATATACTAGTAGTTGAGTAGTTGACGTTGACAGCGTGGTCTGTGCAAGGCACAATGCTCTCTATAAAAAGATAGGACGCGGACGGTGTGGCATGGAATTAAGGCTCTTCGCCTATCTTATTGTCACTGATTGTGCCTGATGTGGTTCATGCAGACTTGGCTCATCATTTTGTCATGTCAGGCTTACCCACTGACCAACTTTTTATCTAAGGCTTCTCACCATTCCATCGCCGGCCATTTACTTTCCCATGCAAACATTATGGCATAAAGCATAATGAGCACACTTATCCTCAAGTATTCTATTCTGGCACAATGTACCGCTGCAATTCCCATTTCGTAAGGTTTCTATTATTAAAAACCTAGTAATGCCAAAATCATAACTGTAATTGTCAGACTTGGCTCAATAGATTCAGCTCTCTGCTTTCTGTAATATAGAAATCCGTCAAGAAAAATTGTCCACTTCACGATCTGGTTCTTCATTTATTAAATGCACCGCATGGCGTACTTTCTGCAAATGTCCCGTCCGTCTGTCTGTCCGCTCGTGCGAAGCGCAACTCCTAGACGGTTTGGAATTAAGAGATAGAATGTCTTACTAATAGTAAATTAGGGAACAAACTTGGTCCCCTGAGAAGACGAGTCACCCACGTGACCTCTAAGGTAGGTCACAAAAGGGGTCAACAAGAAACTTGAACCAAACCAAAACGTATAAAGTAAGGTCTCTATATCAAAAGGTATGGTCACGCGAATTACAATGGTACCCTTGGTTCTGACCTACGACCTTCGTAGTAGCCAGTAGAGGTCAACAAATGTCAAAATCCAATGAGGCATCTAGGAAAGCTTCTACCGCACAGAATACTTCAATGAACTTGTTTTTGACCTCTGCCCTCCATAACTGGAGGTCAGTCAAGGTCAAACTTTAGTAACGTTTCTTTGGAGAACCTGAGTCCCACCTCATACGATAGTAACGTTGGTTCTTACGTGTGACCTCCGCAGTGTTCAGTACAGGTCAAAAATGGTCAAACTTGACTAAAGTATCAATCTAGCGTTTACGTCACGTATATTAAATGGTGGCCTTCACAAAGATCATTAGAATTCAAACTACGGTGCATTTACTTATACCCATCTTAAGATGTTTTATTATCGTAATGCGTTCGTCAATTATAAACAATAGGGGGCATTGGTATGGGCACGTTGTCAGGAGGGTTTGAATTAAGAATAGGCATCGGCATGGACATGTCAGAGTGTATACGTGCACTCAGTAAGTGGATATTCCTCACTAAATACTGCTACAAGACAGCCAATAGAGGTACCGGGAAAACTTAAATCGTAAGAAGTGAAGAAAAGGAAACTTGGCGCATCTCACTCTTACTCTTGATTGACTTATAACTGAAAACACGGACAGACGTACCGACTACTCTGCCGTCTGTGCTATATTAAAGTTAATTATTCTGTTCACTTGATTATTTCATTTATCAAGTATATCTACATTTTTAACTCCTAGACGATTTGGTCAAATCCAGAGAATCAAAAGACTGTCTTATTAGAGGCTCAGCAGCAGCAGATGAGCAGCTGCACTAAAACAAACACCCAGGGCTCATGCACCCTAGAAATAAATAAGAAGACGTAGTTAGTCGTTCCGCGTTTTCGAGGTTTTGTTGGGCAAGTTCTACATACATATTACTAATGGTATGTGTTTATGTTTACAGAAAGTAGAAGCACACCTGCTCTGTTGCACATCATATTCTGAGAAAAAACAAACCACTACCTTTCTCAATAAAACTGACTTCTAAGATATAGAATAGATTTAGCGGTTAGCAAATAAAATTGACGTAGTGGTTACACAAAGCTAAAAATGTTAAAAATAACTAAACCCAACCTTTTGTAGGCTAAACTACCGGCGCTTTTTGGAGGACAAAAATGTAATACGCCGAAATCAGTTTTTTTTTTAAATAAAATAATCTTATTTATTCTTGTACCGACAAACTGAACCAGTATTAATATTATGCCTTTAGGTTTTAGACCCATGTTAATCGGCTCTTATGTAATGTAATTGGTACTACGAAGTTAATTTTCCGCTTTACTGGAGTATCATCGGGTGCAATTACAGGCGGCTCTCAATTCTGACGCAGCAATACGTGATAGTATTAAACACTTTCCCCTATTGTGAAGCTAAAATTAAATAATTACTGCACGAATCCAATCTTCCCACACGTCTAATGCCAAATCATTTTTGAGTGTAGGCACGAACACTATGTAGTCGGTATCGGTACACAATTTTATTGTGACTCCATGCCTCTTTTTGGTGTAAAATAGCTATTTTATTTATTATCGATGCCGATGCCGAGCGCTTAACGTATATAGTTACGAATTACAATAATCTTAATTTGAAACCCATATAAACTTAATCGTGGTTCAATTTAACACTTTAGAATCGTTACTGCCAAATAATTGTATCTATTTAAAATTTATATTCCTTGCTTCGTTTAGCTCCTTTATTAGGAGTCTTGCTTCCTATTAAGGAACTGCAATCCACCATGCACCGATGGACCTACGCTGATTCATTAAAACTGACACTTGACAGTTGTAGTGACATCATGGACAAATTGGGGCTCTATGACTTCCTGTAAATACAGTAAGATATGTCATAAATGCCTGTCTATTTAGTAGTATTAGAAGGCAAAAGATTTGGGTCGCTGTCGTTATGTGCATTGAACCATTTCAAGGATTGCTAGTGCGTCTAATTTACGCTCTTTGGTCGTTAAATTCTGTTTGAACTTTCAGCACATTAACAATCACATTTGTTCCTTTTTTCCGATTAACGGTTTGGAATTATCTACTTAAAGGAATACTAAAATTGATTAAACATTCAATTTATTGATTGTAGGTACATAAATACCTACACACAAACTAGATTTTTTAGTCTAAGTCAGCCCACACACACACAACTGTTTTACAATGGATTTTGCTAGTCTCTGCTTAGTCTCTGCAAAGATGCAAATCAAGAGGAGGAAGTATGTATGTAATAAGAACAGCAGCCGCCGTTAGAATAACTGTAATGAAGTAATGGCTTTAAAAAGGTAGGGACGGAATCTAAAAAAATGACTCCTTTCCCTTTCTGATACGCCCTATTGAATCAGGTTTCCCATTATTATAATGTGATGCTCTTACAATTTTAGAAACTGGGCCGCCAGTTTTCCTTTGAAACACTCATTCTATTACTCCTTTTTTTTTAAGAGTTGCGAAGGAAGGGAAAGTTTAGTTTAACTATATTTATGTAGGTTCGACTCAGGAGATTCCTTCTTTCAAACCTTCATCCAACATCTCTACCTCTGTGTCTATTTATATCTCCTTCAGCAGAGTTCCAATTCGAGACTACGGCAATAGTAGGTACTATATGTCTCCTATCTATCGCATAGGTAATGCTACAGTCCTATGTACTTGCGGTTTATTTATCACTTGGTCGCCTCCACAATTGGCAATTGGTATATTGAGCCCCTACTGGGGCTCTTGATTAGAGCAGTGGAACAAGTAGTACATGTATGTATCCATTGTATCTATTCATCCGGACAGGCTGCATTGTAGAATTACATAGGCCTATAGTAATCCATGGTATTACCTAATGAAGGCTTATTGTATTTACTAATTTGGTTTACCCCATTCGGGCTAGGCTTGGGATTTATAATTGTAGATTGTACAGTGGATGTCTCGCTTTACAGCTAGCCTAGGACTTCATAGCCGATACAGCAATAGAATGGTAGCTAACGTTGTAGATTAAAAGGGGTTAGCGATTCATATCATAATGACATGCTATTAGTAATGATAGGGGACAGTGGACTGAAGTAGGATGCACATGTACAAATAAGCCCGTTTAGGCGTAATATCTAGCATGTACATGTTGCAGATTGTTTAGGAAATTGGGCAGTATGCATACTGAACTCACTAATCAGTTTGGAGTCAAATTCAATAAATGTAAAATTATATTTTGTAATACATAATTTAGTTCTTACAATACCTTAGATTGGCTCTAAACCAGAATTTAATTCTCTTTCCAATGGTCCAATTTATTTCGCTTGGGATGCGCGTAAAAATTAATTTTAAAAAAACGGAAATAATTATGCTTGTCCTTAATCTCTTTTCTCCCATATTTAATTTATCACAGCGATTTCTAGGCATCTTAATCTAAAATAAATGGCAGCATTGGTAATTGGGAAGGGCATAAAATGCTTAGAATGGCCAACCAAAAGTATGATCTGAAATGTGAAATTTATTTTACTACACAGTTTTTCATTGATTGAATTATACATAACCAACTGACCAGTCAGTATGCATACGCAAACGCATTCTGTCCAAATCCCAAAACAAGGTATAATATATAACTGAATCATAAATTTTAGTGCTTCAATTAGCCTGTTCCAATTTTCTGCTCCAATGACTAACCAGGAACTCGGAGATGCTCTGCTCGCTCATTGTCACTGCGCAATTTGCATGTATTGTAGCTTCATCGTTCCGCCCAGGACCCGGTTAATGGCTTAAAATGATGATGTTATACGTTATGAAAATGAGAACATGAAGATTGTACACTATTTGGTAGAAATAATGTAAAGTTTCTAGTAACTTTCAGCATTATGAAGGTACGTAAGTACTAACAGCCTATATAATTTTCCGAAAGGTATAGGAGCAGGTTATGAACTCAGAGACCATTGAACTTGTAGCACCCCTACCTTGCCGTCGCTTGGCTTTTATCAAGCTTCATAGGCATAACTGACGAACCAGTATTATTATTATGCTTTACCTTACTTTAGTACTATGTAGTATGTAGTGCTACATTACATATGTATGTATACGACGGTCTAGAGGTACTACACATTATATGGCTAAACCGGTTCTCACAATCCGCCGCATTTTTTGCCACTACTACCCAAGTGAGTTTCATTTTTTGATGCTGCTGCGAGAGGAATCCTCGAAATCTAAATAGAGCTCCCATTACTACAGATTCCAATTTACAATGTGCATTACATATTACATATTACATACAGTAAAAGGAGATAATAGATTAGTAGAAACAGGATGCTCTAATGTATTCCTCTGTAACTATAGGTATAGGGAAACCAATGTATATACCTATGAGTGAAGTTGATGGACTGAAGGCCCTTGCACTTGATTTACCTTGAACTAGGTTATTTCTGCTAGAATATACGTGCCTAGTCAAAACAACTCGTAATCGGCAGCATTCCTTGTTTTTCCCTTACAGTTGCCGGTATCGGGCCTAAGAAATTAAAATGTCTCCTAAGCTTTGCCGTTGGGAGTCTCCTCGGGGACGTATTCCTGCACTTGCTTCCAGAAGCATGGACAACTGCTCTGGGTACGTGATTTAAGAATTTTGCCCATGGCCCATACAGCCAATTCTTTCCTAGGCTGAACTAGGCGATGAAACAAGAATATTTGTGATACTATTATACTAAAATGAATAAAAAGCACTGACAATGGTAAAAAAAAATGAAACAAGAGACTACTGGGTTATACTGTCAGCCTTTAGTATTGATTCCAATGGGATTGACTAGAGACGACACAAACCTTGGACTTGTACACCACTACTGACCGATGCTGTCCATACTTGTAGAACCATCAGTCCGCATGTACAATTAAAAAAAATATTGGGGAATGTTCCATGTGTTCCTTTACATGTGACAGCTACTGGCGCCACATCCCATGATGCTCTGATGCTTCTTGGAATTTGGATCCTGGCCGGCCTAGTCTCCTTCCTAATTTGCGAGAAGCTGGTTTCGTACGAAGCGGAGTTGGAAGAAGAGACTGAGCCTGATCCCGCCCAACCCAATGCCAATAATAACCTGGATAATGCCAAACCAGAAGTTAGGCTGAAGACTGAATCACATCAGAAGCATGTAAGGGCCATTAGTAATTCCTCCTGTTCCAATTCCAATGCATGGCTGCGGATGAGCCTATACCTGTCGTAACTACAATAATGTCCTCCGTAACTCTTCAGATTGCCGGTTACTTGAACCTCGTTGCAAATGGGTTTGATAACTTTACACACGGACTCGCCGTGGCTGGGAGCTTCATAATATCCCCACGGATTGGGATCCTCACAACGGCAGCCATTCTCATGCACGAAATTCCGCACGAGATCGGGGACTTTGCTATCCTGCTCCGGTCAGGGTTCAATCCTTGGTCAGCAGCTAAGGCTCAGCTCTCTACGGCCACCATTGGGCTGGCCGGGGCCATCTTTACGCTTTCTGTTGACTGTATGAGCACAATCGGTAAGTGGAAAGCCGAGGGCAGATTTTCATGCATAAATTTCGGCGTTCGAACATATTCCCATTCCCTTAGAGATCGGATGAAATGCGCGAAATAAATATGAGCCATTGTTTCTGGCGCTCCTAGCCAACTTATTTTACCATACTACTAGCACATATAATTCGGATTGGGAAGATCGATTCCAAATTGTTTAATGATTAAGTACATTTGTAGCTAGACGGCGGGGCTAAGAAATGGAAGCTTTTTCGATTCTGGCACGACTTCCACTTTTTTTAAAATTTTATTATAAATATTTTGAATTCAATTCCGATACCAGAATGTTTTCCCCAACTCTATTCCGATTTCAATATCAGAGTTTTTCTCGATTAACTAGGATTTCGATTCCGATTCCCCAGTCATGATCAGTAGGTAATGACAATTCTGATTCCAATTCCGATACCTCTCCTATCTCCTACAAAATATTAGTTTCTGATTCCCACTCGGAAGATATTCTTTTGGCTAGCTTTGATTCCGACCTACTAGTTAGGCTTTAGGGTCCTATTGACCTTGAGCCGTCCCATATCATACTTCCAATTAATTTGAAATATTGCCCCCCCTTGTTTCAGGTAACCTGACCTGGTGGATCCTCCCGTTCACTTCTGGATGCTTCATCAACATTGCCCTAACGAGCCTCCTCCCAGACCTACTGGAAGAGAAGTGTCCTAAGGAGTCAATGAAGCAGCTCCTATGCTTGCTCCTGGGGATCGGCGTCATGGGCTTCGTTACGCTCACCTTCGAGTGTTGAGCCTGACAAAGGAGGATTTTTATATCGACTAAATATTCGTACTCCGAGTAGAGTATTTATTATCTATTATTTAATATACAGTTGCATGAAACGAAGTCTTACTCATTATGCTGCATATCCTATAGGTACATGTAATGAATTGTATTATGTGGTTGAAAATGCCTCCAAATTATTCACAAATCGAAGACCTAATCAAATCAAAATGTGCTCACTGATGCCTACATACCTATATATTTACATTGTATTTTACATCAATTTATATTATTATTTACTCGTTAAGAGTATACTACAGTACTAGACGCATGCCTTAATGTATTTAGTTTGACGGTAGATTTCGTGGAGCTCTTTTTCTAAATATTCGATTCGCTTATATTTTATATTCTGACACTGTCGGATCAGTGAGATTTTATGAGACCTCTACACCAGACCTGTGATGTAACCTTCCCAACCTAATTGTGAACGGATTTAAAAGTCAACCATGTCATGGTATATAAGGTACCTATATAAAAGTATAATGTGTTTGAATGGAGTATTGTATTTCAGTCTCGAGTCTGTTTGGAAGAGGGTCATTGAATTAAGTAGTCGAAATTAATATTGAAATTATTTCGGGCAATAGCAGGGGAGGCTTCAACTGGCAGGGATGCAGAATACCAGAATTATATTATGTCAGTGAGTATATTTATTCACGTATATTTTCTTTATCATTATCTACTACATACATATACTGCTTCGGTTGTCTTTAAGAATGAGAAACAATAAAAGACCAAAACTACTAAATTCTACTATCTTTAGAGTGGTGTATCTAAAATCAGTGGTAAACGTATTATCTTTAAATTGGAAATTGGTGAATCTTAAATCTATACTATTTTTAAATAGTTACTAAATCCTATGATTGTCTTTAAAATGGTGAATCTAAAACCTAAAGTTACTTTGATAATACCTATATATAAACTACGATCCTGGTATCCAGATGAATGATACAATCGTAATTCGAAATTCAACTCCCTCAGATGATTGGCTTACGAATTTTTGGTTCAGAGTTCCTCCTGCTGAACCGGCTCAACCCTAGCCTCATTATCGGAGTCATTGTCATCAAAGGAGTAAACAATTTTCGGAGCAATATTTCGCCGTATGGGCTCTCCTCCAGGGGCTCCGTACTTTGGAGTGCCTGATGCTGGAAGAACTGGGATTCCGCCGGATCTCGGGCCCTTTTCCTTCACTATGGTATTCTGGACCGTGGGTGGAGCAGCCGGGACAAAAGTGCTACTTATTGGACCCACCGGAATCGGCGGTCGTACAAGGGGAATATGGATTTCTGAACTTGAGTCCTGTGCCTCTGCTATATTCAAATGGGAAGTTGTCTGATTAGGCAGATTAGAATACTGGGGAATATGAAAATGAGAATAATTGAGAAATTCCTGACTTACGTCCAACCGACTTCCAGTAGGTAATGGCCCCAATGGAAAGGACGGTGAGCAAGATTAGGAGTAGGAGGCCAGTTCGGACGTTCCAGATCCTTCCTATTCCCTTCTGATTACTAGTACGCTTTTTTAAGTTGGAGTCCTTGAAAATGGGGCTGGGTGCAGGGCCAGCGGAATACGACGCAAAGGCCTAGAAGGAACGAGTACTGGCCTAAATTATTATTTCGGGGTAGGGGTGTAACGTTATTCATGCTCATTGGAACAGGAATCCTTACACACAGTCATTTTACGAATCATTCCGGGAGGCTTACATAGTTATGGCTGGGAACGTTGGGCTTGCTTGGCGTCACCGGGATCCCGTAAGCTTGATAAGGATTATCATAGTTGACGTAATGGGCTGCCCTTGGGGTAGAAGTTAGAGGCTGGGGCAGGCCGCGCCGGGGTCGAATGGAACTCTCTTCGTTTTGGTATCCGTATTGCTGTTGGTAGCCATTATTGGGTCCCCCAGCGTAGGCTGAGCTGGCTGTGGCTGTGCCGAAATTAAAATAAAGTCAAAATAGTGTCTTTGTGGCTTAATATTCTGTCTGGCCTGTGGTTGGTTTAAGTCTGGCTGAATACCTATGTATGTATGTATTTCCTATGAATTGAAATATTATGTATTTACCAATATACGTAGCCAGCAAATAGTGTTGATGCTGGAAATGCTGCTGCGGTTGCTGTTGGAAATGCTGATTTGACTGCTGTTGAGGATAAGGATGGAGGTTTTGCCCATAGTAAGTGGGGATCTCGTTGTCGGTGCGACGCATATTAAGGGCTAGCTGGGAGGAAAACGTTTAAAACAATATGGAAACTTGCTGGCAAGCAGATAAAAGCTAAGGCCACCACTGCGCTGAATAAAACACAACCTAACGCTTCGAATCCAATTGCAGTACTGCGGGCCCTCTTTCCAGAAGATAGATTTACAGAAAATGAAGAAATTACCATAAAATATGCAAATGATTGAAGTGAAAATAATGATAAGCAGGAATAAGTAGTGAATCCTGAATCCAATATGAGGTTCGAGAATGTGTGGAAGCCTCGCTAGCATACAAAATAGTGGGTAAAAATGTATAAGAAGAAAAATAGTCCTTGTAGAAGTTAATTGTATTTATATTTATGTATACTATACTCAGTCAAGTGCTTCGTTCGTCAGTTGGCTACTGTCGTTTAAAAAAAATTCAAAACTACCATCAACTTATTATTTTGTTTTAAAAATCTTCCCATGCAAATCATAACTATCGTAGTACTCTATTGAACTTACTTTTTTGTTTTTTCTTGGTATAAAATGCAGCAGCACATCAAGAACATATAATAAATTAGATTGAAACTTAAAACAAACAAAGAAATTCGCTGCAAAGTTCAATTTTCTAGTTCAGGCTATTTTTCATAGTTACTTAAAACTCGCGTTATTAACATCGAATCATAAATTAATATTGAATTAAAAAGCACTTGCGTTCTAGTTTGTATGTGTAGCCTACAGCTACTAGCTAGAGAGCTCCGCAGATCCGGCTCCGCCCAAACAGTCGGCTCTGGTTTTTTGCGGAGCCTGAGCCGGAACCAAACAGTCGGCTCTGGTTTTTCGCGGAGCCTGAGCCGGAACCAAACAGTCGGCTCTGGTTTTTTGCGGAGCCTGAGCCGGAACCAAACAGTCGGCTCTGGTTTTTTGCGGAGCCGGAGCCGGCTCAGTGCAAATACCCAGGGTAGCCCAGTGCAAATACCAATTTAATAGTTGCGTGCATTTTAAATATCGAACAATGTAAATGTTGTACCACTTACATATTTTTCTTGGAATCTGAACTTAACGGAGGCTCCTGAAAACCTACGCATTCTCTACATCTCTACATTAGTTTTCATTTCCCGTGCCTTTTTGTTCAACTTTTCACGAGTAAAATGTCACACGGTCATATCATGACATCATGAGTTAGAAGTGATAGGTCATAGTGATCATTGCATTATTGAGAACGTCTAGCACAATAATGCCCCTCGTTAAACTATTTCTTCCTTGGAATCGCGCCGTACGACAATCCGAAACAGAGACAGAAGCAGAAGAGATCACAAACTGAAGTGCTCTAAAAGCCGCATCATCTTTCAGAAACGCACTCACCCGCGGTCATATGGAAGGTTTACCACACTTTCTCCTACCGCCGATTGTAGTGAAGCTGTGGGTTTTGGTCATTTTAACCCAAGAAGAGGCTTTACAGAGCAGAAGTAGCACCGAGCGAGCTCCCTCCCTCCGCCTCCCTGCTGCTGCGGCGGCCGTCTACGTCTACATGTGCTTTACCTGTACGAGTAGAGCATAGAGACTGGCTGAGGTTGAGTTCGAGTTCTGACCTCGGTCCCTTCTTCCATTTAAATCCTACCTGGCTTTCTATATTCTTAATAATTTACGACTTTACAGTAGTTGTATTAGTGGCAGTGATTCTATAGTTCGTGTTAGATCCGGCTTTAACTTAACCTACATAAGTGAGGTCAGTCAAAGGCTGAGCTGAACGTGAACGTGACTTCTGTCATCTGTCCCCGGTCGCTTTTTCCAGTTAAACCCGACCTTGCTTTCTATATTCTTAATAAGGGTTTATAACGGCAGTTGTATTAGTGGCAGAGATTATATACTAGTTCACGCCAGAGCCAGATCCCGAATCCTGTCTGTAAAGGTCGACGGGAACCTGAGATTACGGTCATCCTACTATCTGTAATCAGTAATTGGCAATTGGTGAAGTAGTGAACCCTAGGCTCAGAGATCAACAGGAAACAGTCAGAGGATGACAACGGCAGGCCAGAGCGTGACCGTTGTTGAGCCAGACCAAGTAGAAGACCGATCCGTCCCAGTGGACACGGCCGGAGATCCCAGCTTTTATGGATATATCTCAAGTAACGAGACGTCGGACGAGTCTGACGGCTCAATTTGTCCTCCTCATGAAGCTTATGAGGAGCTCGAGGAGTGGTGCAGGAATAACGATGACCAGAACTCCGTGTAAGCATTCGCCTTGTAATAAATCATTAAATTGAGAGTTCTTGCAATAATTTCTAAGTGAATGTGCACTTAAGTATTAATGATAATTACGATTTTTCATTCGTTTCATAAGATACAGGTATTTTAATACCAATTATTTCATTCTTGTAGTGCGGCACTAATTGGGAACCTCTACAAAAAGGAGATGCACGTCAGTTCCAAAGAGTTTAAGGAATTGAAGGTCCAAGCATTCTTTGAACTGAAGAAGTTACAGGCGGATAAAAGACAGCTGCAGGCGGCAAAAGACCGCCTACTGATTGAGCAAGCTGCCCATCTCCAAAATTTTGATTTACTAAGTATGCTGCCCTGTTGTAATTTTACTGCCCCTGGCCAGTACGGAGAAGCTACTAAAGGGAATGGAGCTGACCAAGAAGATCCTAGCCGGGGGCGCTGTCTTTGTAATCCTTGGAATCATGCTGTAGCCTGTTTCTTAGGCCTCAAACTTTCACCTCCTACCCTCCCGCCCCTTGAAAAAATGGGCCAGAGCACCGAGAAACTTAAGTGGTTCTTCAATAAGTGTATACGATTGAGTCGGCCCCCTATACTAGAACCTACTGTTGAACAACCGGATTTAGCATTCAGGAAAGGAATCCATCTAAGGCTTCCTGAAAAAGTTGTACGAAGTATATCTTGCGTTTATAAAGTATGTGAGGACTTAATCCCTTTGGTAAGGAACCTATTTGTTTGTAACAACTTGGTTTAAGTATATATAATGTATTCTTAATTACTCTAAAATACATATAAAGGAGTGCTTTGTACGAAATTCAAAAGTTTGGTATAGCGCGGTTCCTGCTTTATTCTCAGGGTCAACTTACGAAATTGGACTCGAGTTCCTCCTTTCTCCAGGACTTAAATGGAGGCAGCTACTGCGTTAGACTTAACTCTGGTCATATTTTTCGAGAGGTACTGGCATGGTATGTTGGGAATGAAACTGGAGTCAAAACTTACTGTAATAATAGGTCTGCCACAAAAACACCGTTTCAGGTAATTTGTTTTATTAAAAACAATGCTCTTGGGGTTACTCCTACTGCCCTACGGACATGAACCTAATTATTAATAATGCATTTTAGATTGAGATGGTCATGTACAACTCACAAGACGATTTTGATCTGTCCTGTGAAAGTTCAATGAGGCTCTACCGCAAGTATTTGAGCGCACATTTTATAAAGAGAGCAATGATCAAAGGCGGTTATAATGTTACTTCAAAGTTCATCCCGTTAGCTTCTGAAGGGAGTGCTAGTACTTCAAATCAGAAAAACACGATTACACTCCGGGAAAAGAATAAGACTGAGTTTGACAAATTGCTTCCGGAGGTTAAGCCGATGGCGTTTTCGGTAAGCTGGTTCAATATATGGGGCTTATTTGATCCAAATTTTAACTTCTGTACAGCAATGGACTTTGGGTGAGAGTGATGGCTCGCTAGGATCGTTTTTCGTTTTGACTTTGACCCAGCTGAGTTCAGTTTATCAGAAGTCAAAATAATGTGTTTCCATTTGTGTACAAGGTTGGAAACGCCGTTTTGTTTGATGCAGCTGGCGCAAATGTTCACGCGTACTCTCTGATGTAAGCACAGTAATCAAGCTTATATTACATGCACATGATTCACACGACCCATATCTTTGCTTATGTTTGAAAATATAAAATATTAATTCCAGTGGTCGTGAAGCAAAGCCAGAGTTCAAGCAGGTTCCTGGAGCCAAGAGCGCTAGATGCTCCTTACTTTCTCCCCACCATATAATTCATTTGTCCCTCAATTATGATATCCTGACTTCGCCGCTCGAGTCGAATATTGAACTCCAGCTTGAACACTACACTCCGAAACCACAGTCAAAAGGTGTGTTGTATGTTTACTTTATACGTTTACTTATGTACGGATGTCCAGAATATATGTAAGCAGCACCAAGTAGATCAAGAGCCAGGCCAGCCGTATGGGTACCTGTTCACTTGGCTCATTCTCCCATATACTGAGTGAGACAAAAACTTTTGCCGTTTTACATTTTTTTGAAAATTCTGGTTTTTGGAATAAGCAACTTGAATTTATTGGCTTTCTCCACCCTTTTCAAGGTAAGTGGAAGATCGATTCCGTTAATGAGATACTTAACGTCGAAAATGACTAAATTAACCCAGGATAGTAGATGATTTCTCCCAACCACAACCCAATCCTGTCTTGGTGCGCTCCCTGGAAAAGCAGGCTTCAGTCAAAATCTCAAGTGAACAGGTACAGGTACCCCTACCCTACGGCTGGCCTGGCTCTTGATCTACTACTATGTATATACTAGTTGGTGCTGGTGTACGAATATGTATGTATAAACGAGCTGTTTTCGCAGAACCTCGGTCTCTAATTAGCTCCTACATACGGCTCAGCTCCATTCTGGATACGTTTAATGAAGGAGTCAAAAATGGAAAGTATGAGCCCTTGCCAGATATGACGACATCCTGGTCACTGACTAGGCCTCTACTGCCAGTTAGTAACTACTAGCTTCTTAGAATGATATGAAAGTTCAGATCAAACATTAATGAGCTTGTTCTGTTTTCTTTCCGATCATTCTACTATACTATAGCTTGAGGAGGATCTCCTTCAGTTGCTTCTAGAGTGGCCCGGCGTAATGGCTAGCACTGGCAGTACGGGAGAAATTGTTCTTCCCAGTAATAATATTTGCAACACAATGCAATTCATGGCTGTCTTAAATTATAAGTTTGAACAGTTTTATTCTACAAACCAGGTGCTAGTGGTAAGTGATTCTCGAAAAGTACTCAATGTGCTGTTACTCGCTCAGGATTCTTATATTGCATACGTGTAAATATATTTTATTTCTATTGTTTCATACTTCTCCACAATGATTGACAGGCGGACGCAAGTAAGCCGCGCCACGAAACAATGTACGAACAGATGTATCTGGTCATCGCGGTGCTTCGGGTTTACGAGGATTTCATGGACTTGCTCCTCACCAATCCTTACAATTTCTTCTCCCCAGCAACGAAGACAGCAAATGAAGCTCCCTCATAATCTGAAAGCTTCTGTCGACGGTTCATTAAAATTAAACTCGACTGAAAGATAATCCTAATTCCTAATCTCAGTTGGTCGATACTTATCTCGCCCTGTGTACATACATATACAAAATCAAGTACCTATGTACCTTTCATAGAGAGAGAGTCTTTTGTTCATTGTCACTGGAGTGCCTAAGTGAGTGAGATCTTTTAATAAAAATGAGATTGTGAAAGCTATGGTTTTCGTATATACATATTAACCGTTTACCGACCTCAAATGCTTAAGGCCTGTCCTTGTCAAAATGTTTAGCTAAACTTGAACTATCCTACCCGTTGTGCCTATATCTGGTCCAATTGTGAACATGATGTTAAATGGAAATAAAGATTTAGCTATTGAAATAGTGGCTATATGTATGTACATAGTTTTGCACTTGTTAAGCACTGATTACCTATCTACTATTTAGTCACCAAGATGTAAAACGTTAAGACGTTATTGGAATTATTATGGATACACCCTCTTGTTATTGCTTTTAGTATCTGTTTAGTACAGTAGTACTTCTCTTGGAACTTACACGCTGATGCATCTGACATGCAATCTATTGAACAATAATTGCGCATTATCCAGCTTTTGCGTTGTACATACAGTATGGCCTACGACAAAAGTGAAGCGCCGTCAGCGGTTGGAATTTTACAATAAATTCGCATGGTAGCTGGTACATTGTAGATATTTCACAATGCTAAACAATTTACTGTAACACATAGTACCGACCTTTATGTATGTATATTACTGACTCTACGAAAAAAAAAACTATATTACCTGCCTCTGAATTCGAATCGGCGGCCGAATCATTGAACTTTTGAGACGGCTCTGGCTGTTGGTTGTTTCCTATTTGGGAGACGCCCAGAGCAAACCGTACGTCTGCTTGAATCCTCAAACCATGAAGTCGCCATGATCTCTTCTGCTTCTGGTCTCTGAATTGCTTCTGAACAGAATAGGAAGAAAAGTCAAGCTATAATTGTAATTGTGTTTTTGGTTCCTCAGCCTTAGCTCGTTCCATTAGCATTAGAAAGGTATTCAGTTTAAATACGAGGAGGTAAGTTGTGTTTTTTATTATTTATTTTAAAAACTAACTATACACTTAGTATTTGTATCTGAGTGAGGGCAGAGGATAACCTGGTTGGACTCGGGTTTAGTGGTCTTTCGTGATTTTTCTAAGTACTTTGTTGCCTCACTCTGTTGTTGCCTCACTT
>JAQFZY010000765.1:0-21785 GCA_034696285.1 Hypogastrura burkilli | reverse complement strand
GTGCAGCGTATGATAGGGAGAAGCCGCCCATGCCAAGGATGCAGGGGGACGGTGCAAAGGAAACCAAATCTCTGATTGGGACACGTCAAATACAACTTCTCTCCTCGTCTCTCATTTTTGAAGACTAAGATTAACTGACACTAGGTTAGGTTAGGCTCTTCTAGCTTGAAACCCAATTTGTATTTTAAATATTGCCAATTTGAGCTCACCGATATCACCCTTCCTGAATCTACGAATGAATTGGCTGGGAACTTGGAGGAAGCAGGATAGATGTATGTATGTACGTGGCTAGACTAGGAACTGGGATACTGTTTCAGGCATGGGCATGCTGGCCGAGAGGTATCCGAACGACAAGGACCGTGGGAATGCAATGGGAATAGCTCTGGGCGGCCTGGCCCTTGGTGTACTTATTGGGCCTCCCTTTGGTGGGGTCATGTACCAGTTCGTCGGCAAAACGGCCCCCTTCCTCATCCTGGCCTGTCTGGCCCTTGGAGACGGCTGTAAGAGACACAACTAGTCGAAACTGGAACAGTGGATACACTATGAGGCCTCTCCTACCCTTACCGTATGCTTTCTTTCCTAGTACTTCAACTGCTCGTTCTTCAGCCTGGCGTGGTACGGCAAGACTCTGATGCCCCGTCCCTCAAGGCTCTCCTCCTGGACCCCTACATCATTGTATCGGCAGGTAGGGGACTCTGTTCTGAAACTTATCCATACCAAGGCATAATAATGGTATGAACGGATTGAAGGTGCCATAACGTTTGCCAACATGGGGATTGCCATGCTCGAGCCCTCCCTCCCCATTTGGATGTGGGAAACAATGAACGCACCTAAATGGGAACAAGGGACGGCCTTCCTTCCGGCCTCGATTTCGTATCTCATTGGAACTAATCTCTTTGGCCCGCTGGGTCATCGTATTGGAAGGTATGTATTCAGGTCTCAATTTGGAATCCATCGAAAAACCGTAGGTTTAACCTACTACAAGCAGGTGAGCCTAAGTTAATTTGACCCTCTTTCAGATGGCTGGCTGCCATGATTGGCTTAATCGTCATTGGGATCTGTCTCATGTGCGTAAGTACATACCTACCTACTGATGCAGGAGAGCACAGACACACTCAGAGTAGGTGAAAGCATGGAGAAAGTTCGAAGAGCCTCGCCTGTAGAGACTCTCCAAAGTTTACGGCTCATTTAGCCTCATTATCCCAACTCTTTGATCCTATCATGTTCATTTGGTCGTAATCGGTGAAATGTGATCTTATCCCTTTCATGTATCCTTTTAAACTGCAGGAATCTACATAGCATTGAAGTTTAGGTACATAGCGACGTATAATGCAGAGACTGACTAATCATATCGTACCTTTAATGATATACAGCCTACTGGAAAACAGCAAATCCAATTAGTTAAATCTCTAGCATTAATATTAGGCTTTGGTTAACTTGACGATATTAGGAATTACAGTATACCTCAATGTTAGAAATAGTTTATAGCTGTGACGCGATCTAGGTAGTATAATAACAATAATGGCAAAGGGTATAAATTCGTAGGCTGCTGTATCTGAGACCTCTCTTTCCAGATCCCGCTCGCCACGAACATTACGCATCTAATCGGACCAAATGCTGGGCTTGGGTTTGCCATTGGGATGGTTGACAGTTCCATGATGCCGGAGCTGGGCTACTTGGTTGACATTAGGCATGCGGCGGTGTACGGGAGTGTCTACGCCATTGGGGACGTCGCCTTTTGTCTCGGCTTTGCAATCGGTGAGTCCATGATTAAGTCCAGCTCATCTTCTTCTCCTTAATCAGGCCCATTGTGGTCCGGAGCCTCTTGAGGCCGAGGCCTAATTACTCATCCACTTCTACAAGAAAGAACTCCCCAACCTCAGCCTGCCCTCCTGTCATTTGAATACTCTCAATCCCCCCGGCGGCTCCCCAATTGACGTGAAGAGGGAACTTCCCGCAATTTTAATAGGCGGAGGGCCAGGGCCGGTAATGGGTTTCCTTTCTTACTCCGTGAGGCCTGTCAGGTCGGCTCAAGGGCCTGACAGTGACAGATGGAGGAACCTGGGCTCAACAATTCAAGTAAATTAGTTCTCAAAGGTCAATCCTGCTCCTGTGGCGGCGGATCCTTACCGACCAAAATACGTCAACTCAGGGTGTCTGGAAAAGATCCTCCCACAGAAATCCATGGTGTCGTGGTAAAGGGTTGAATTTCACCAAACTTTACACAGTGCTTCCTTTAGTCATTCTAATGATACATGCACAGAAGTAAAATAAATCCGGTACCATCTTGACGACCAACAGCTGCCAACTTTCCTAATAGTCAAAGTATGGTACCTAACTTGTTAGATTTCCACCAAACTTTGTACAGCGCTTATGTAATCGTGAAAGCGCGTTAATATGACCCCAAGTCCGTTCAGCGCCATCTAGATTCGCTGTGCTCGACATACTCTGTTATGTCACTAAAAGAGTGTTGACTGCTGTATCGGTGCAGGATGTCGTCGTCGGATGAACATGCATTTTTCAGGATGGCCGATGGATTCGCTGTCCAAACTGTGATGGCAATCTAACCACCTGTTATTAATATCACCGTTCTGGCTCATCTGGACGCTGTTGGTAGTGAAGATGTAACCAGCTTTAGTAGGCATCTATTTGTCTAGATTGACTTAAAGTCAGCGCTGTGTCAAATTTCATGAAATTCAACCGATTACCTGGGTATTACTATATTGGGTGGGATATTCTAGCAGAATGCAGTTTAGATCCAGAAACATATTATGCAGATTCCTGCATGATAAATATTCCGACACTGTTAAATAGTAAATATTGACAGGTCCGGCGATGAGCGGGACGCTGGTCCAAACGATCGGATTTGATTGGATGCTCTTCGGGATTGCCCTAATCAACTTTGCATATGCTCCGCTCCTCTTCATGCTCCGAGCCCCGCCGACTAAGGAAGAGCAGCGCAACCTCATCCTGGGAGACAAGTCCTCGGTTCGATATGTCAACTACAAGAACGACGACGAGGAGGAGTGACCAGGCCCCTCCTCATAAGCCCCCTCCCACCCCTCAACGAGTCCACCAAGTATAAGCATCACACAAATTTCGACGATCCGCCCCCAAATTGTCCAATTTACAAATGTGTTGTCGTTGACATGGCACACATGCCCCGGCAGGGAAGTAGGTCTCATGGCAGTTGTAGTAAACATGGAGACGTAGGGTGCGTAGGCGCTTAGTAGGTAGCATCGTAGAGAACTACGCACGCCGTAGGTTTAGAAATAAATAGTCTAAGGAATTCCCAATGAGGGATATTGTTGTTTTGATGTTGTGAGTAGAGAGACGAGGATGATCCCTTGACCATTGACCAGCGCTTAGAATTCCTCCTTCGGGAGCCGGGTCCCACTCTTAGGTCTCTTAGAACTAGGCGTATCTTACTATTTGCTCTCTATATGTACTATTGTATGCGCAGCTAAGTGTGCTTGATAATTTTACTTGACAATACAGTACCTTCCCCCCACCCCCCAGCAAAGCAACGATAATTTAAAGCACACTATAATAAAGACATCCAGGTCGAAGATCGACGGACGGAAACTACCCAGGGGATCATATTTCAACCAGCGTTAAAACAAACCTAACCACCAGAAGGAAACAGCGGGACCAGAACCACAATACTTAACAGCGCTTCTGGAGCCAGGTACAGAAGTCTCTCCGCCCCCCGAACAGAACCTAGTGACCTCTCGGACCTAATTCCTATTGAGACACTTACGGGGGAGTGTACGGGGACGGAGGCGCCTGGCTCCTTGGAACTACTACGTGCATGGAATCCTTGAGATTCGTAGAAGAAAATGTAAATATTTGTTAATGTGACCCATGAGGAGGCAGTAACTAGGCTAGACGTGTTTCTAATGTATACTACTCTATGTACTAGTAGTATTGGCTATGTATGTATATATTTGTGTATTACAATGCAATCAAAATCAGGAGGAGGCTAGCTAGACTACATTGTGAGCGGATTGGTGCTTTTCTGGTGTAGAGTAGGCTATCTGTAGTGTGGCCCTCTAGTGGGCCTCGGACAGTAGGAGCTAAGAGCTTGATGTTGTGATACGGGACTAACACACTCGAATCTTGTTACTATTCACTATGCTAATGTACTATCAACTACGATGTTCTATTTTTTCAATTGGGGGGCGAGGGCTCTGAGTATTTGGGGATCGTTACTTTTGTTGGGCTACGGGGTGACGGAGGAGGGAAGCTTTTTTTGGAAAAATTAAGACATTTTGAAGAGGGGGGCGTAAGGGGCGGGAGAAAAGGAGGGCGGTATATGGCTGCACCACTCTCCTTTTCCAGTGCTAGCCTTTCCCGCCGTAGCAGAGTAACGGAATTTAATGGACTTGACTATTTAAAATAGTTCCCTGACGCACACCAAATTCGGACGAGTTTCCCTAGAAGACTTTCCTGATGGTAAATAGTATTTGAATTTAGCAAATGGCAAAAAACAAACAAAAATAGTATTAGTAACGAGAAAGTTTCCTAAAAAATTTACCCAATTGCAATTTGTCTTTTAGGATTTCGATTCGATTTCAAATTTATCGCTCTTTAGCAGTATTTACGACGTTTTTCACAAAGAAAAACTTTGTCAGGTAAAAAAGAAAAACGCTCGTAATTATACTCAATTTAGATAAAGACACTAATTAATTATTGTTATACATTAATTAGTTTAACATTCACACCTTCTCATATCCACATTAAATGTACTATTACACATTATACTCTACACTTGCGCTTTCTGCAAGAACACGAACATTAAAATTCAAGCACTCATGCACATGCACTATTTACACTCACACTTTACATGCACAATTGCACGCACTATTTACACTTTCACTTTGCATGCACAATTGCACGCACTATTTACACTTTCACTTTACATGCACAATTGCACGCACTATTTACACTTTCACTTTACATACACAATTGCACGCACTATTTACACTCACTTTACATGCACAATTTCACACACTTACTCAATACACTAAAAAGCACTAATGCACTCATTGCATACTTACTCGCTTTTACACACATTCACTATAGCACTAATTGAAACATATACACAATTAAAAAATCCCACAGTTTTAGTCCAGAATTAACCTGGATTGTCTTTCTTAGTACTACATAAATATGTAGAACAGGTCAGCATAAGATAGATGCATGAACAATGTAGACGTACAGTGTTAGTGTTAACTAAGGTTTTGAAATTTCAATACCAATCCTCTTTAAATCACACACACATATACCGATATACCTACTACTCTTGTACATTGTACCTATACATAGTACACATTTGTACATAAAAGCCATCCTACACAGCTACATTTTGCGTCAATGTAAATATTTGATGCAGACATAATTACTTTCACCCTTTTCTCCTTGGCTTTGTAGCTTTATGGAAAGTCCTCTTAGGAATGAAGTGCAGTGCTCTTGTGGAACTTCAATTGGCAGCATACTCATTATGGGCAACCTTGTAGCCTTCGTTTCCTTCCAAGTCACTTCATTTCCTCTACAAAATGTAATGATATACTCAGGGCTTTAGATCCCATCGGAAAAACGGGCATGATTGTTATATGAAAATATTTCGAATATACTAAATTAGGACCTAAGTACTACATATGTACTAGTACTAGGTTTGACGCTACATGCAAATGTAAATGTAACCCAACAGCCTACTCTTTCTCTGTCCCTTCTATCATAAATACGAGTTGGATGTAGGGTCAATTACTGTACTATTGTAGTTTAGGAGGACTTTGGAAAGTCCCTAAACACTAGAAATTACATATTACTACTATACGTATGAGAAAACTTGCTGTGCTAAATTATAATAATGAATATT
Organism: Hypogastrura burkilli; assembly: GCA_034696285.1. Taxonomy (NCBI): domain Eukaryota; kingdom Metazoa; phylum Arthropoda; class Collembola; order Poduromorpha; family Hypogastruridae; genus Hypogastrura; species Hypogastrura burkilli. The sequence continues at coordinate 15,904 of JAQFZY010000765.1, read as the reverse complement.
TAGGCGAAATTGCCTGGGGAAGGAGGCAGGCAAGGGGTTCAGGACTCTTGTATGTATGTAGTAGTCGGCACTTTGTAACGCCGGATAGATGCTTAGAATTTGGAGAGCCGTTAGGCTCCACAGTGTTTGACCTACATATATTAATTACTAATTCTTCAATGTTGTACCAAGTAGCAGTTACTAATGCCAATGGATAGCTAAGATTGTACAGGGCGGCGAGCCTATGAGTCTTGTTCTTCGAGGAATTATGTGACACTAATAGCATAACTACATCTACCATTGCTTTATGTATAGACACCAATTAATATATTATACATTTAAATGTTGTCAATGAAAAGTCATAAGAAACGTATTCCGCATTCAATTTACTAAGGCATCAGTTCAATTTCCCAATACACAATCTCAAACCATTTATTTCAAATACGAGCTGGGTTCATACGAGCATAAATACAGTTACGAACGACGGGTTTCTTTGGACCCGATTTTAAATATGTATCATACATACATTGCTCGGGACTCCTGACAGTGACAAAACACGATTTCCGCGGGCAACGCTAAATATGGTACGTATCAAGTCTGGAGTGAAACTGAAACACATAATCATTCTGCGTTTGAAACGAGCCTTACCATTCATTCCTATAATTATGGTACTTTGGATTCCGACTGATTGGCAATTACGAAAAATAGACCTTCACATCCGCATCTTCTCTCAATAATACTTTGTAACGGAGAACCACACTAACTATCTATTGGACTCAAGTATCTTAAAGCTTCGTAAACCAGACCGGAGTTCTACCAAATACTACAGAGTGCAAGTAACAATAACTAATTAGAATTGTTGTAAAAAGAGTTCCCCATCACGTTAAGAGTATGAAAAAACAAAGTAAGCTATGTTGTCGGTTATCCTGGTTAGAAGGGAAGCTAGCCGGAGGTTCGGGCCTTCCCTTTGACATCTTTGTATCTTGTATCACAAACGTTGAAGACCTGCAGAGAAGAGAGGGACGGGACTACTGGACTCTTGATTGTTCCGATCTGATGATTCAGTGTGACCTGCCACGAAGGTAGTGGACACTTTGATGTAAAGCTGGAGCGATATGATAATTAATTTGAGTGAAGACGCCATGATTCAGTAGGCTAGGGCTCCGCACATAGGACGGCCGTACCAGAATCAGCTATTACTTAGATGTCTCGGAGCATTGTCAAAAGTGTACTTGAGTCGGAAGGCCTCGGCCACAATCAGACTAATGTCTGCACTGTCCCAGTTGTGTGTAGGCAGATTTTGCAACAAAAGCATCAGACTCTGCAAGACACGGGTCGGACAAGTAGGTCTACAGGGGCACTCCAGCTAATTTTGCTATTACAGTATCACACTTATGTATAAGGTTACCTGGAAATCCTTTTGCTCAGTCAGCTGTTTTCTCCAGTGACGGAGGAAGGCAGCACAGACGTACAAGAGGACAGAGCCACACCCGTCCCGCTCAGCCAAGTACGTGTCCCAAAGGCGGATTGTACATCGTAGCGGAAGCTCTCTCATCAGTAAATTATTCATCCAACGAAAGGAAAATTGTAAATAGTCAATTTCATGACTCTGGAGATGGTGGTGGAGGGGAGCTTGTTGGAATTGGAAAAGGAAAGCAAAACTATAAGGAAAATGTCTTATGGACGCCCGATTAACGCTAACGACCTTTGTGGCCTTCGCCATACCATCAATCCTTTCGATAAGCTCCTTTAGTTTCTTAACCTTCTCTTGGATCCCGGTCTGAGCAAAGATATAATTCACTTGAATGCTATCCAAGAACTTTGACATGCACCAGTAGGAGTCAGCCTCAATATTGTTTCGTTGGTCTTCAGGCAACTTGCTCACTTCAAAAGTCTCCACTTCGACGTCTATGTAGAAGCAGGCAGCCAGGAACAGTCAATTTATATTCCTATCTTATTTATTAATTAGTAATGGTGGTAGACATACCCGGAGAAAGGACTTCCTCGAGGAACACGACAAAGAAAGGCGTCACTAAGTCGTTCATTCCTTGAACGTAACCCGAGGCAGGGTGTCGGATGGCCCAAATGAACAAAATCCGCTCAAACATTTCCTGAATTTCAGTTTGCTGGAATAAAGCTATCAAGGGGCACATTCGGGGAATGTCAATATGGATCTGTGTATGAGAGATGAAATTAGCATTAAATACAAACGGATTCTTAAATTCTTATCTCAGTGAGACAAATTCAATAAACACTTACCTGTCTGAAAGTATCCTGGTGTGACTCCTCTAGCCGATTGTCATAGTACTGCTTGACACAGTTCCAGTACTCCACACGCTTTAGCTCCAGTACTTGTTTCCGTCTACTAACGTTAGTTGGCAAGTATCCCTTGAAAAAAAGAAAGAATCCCAGTATCAGACAACTGTTCCTGTGTTGGCCAGTAGTTGAAAGCCATTCCTTACAGCTAGAAGTTTCCAGGCCGTTCCACGAACAGAAAAAGGTAGGCCGGAGTAACTCATGTGCCGGAGCTCATCTAGATCCGTGCTATTGGTCGAGTCAAGTAATTGTCTGATTTTTTCCGCCCGCCCGATTTCTCTTTCCGTTTCTACATGCGTTTAGTAAGAAAGAAGCTTAAAGAAACGTCAGCACAGAAGCATGAAGCAACCTAATTAAATAAATACCTGTACGACAAATAACTTTTGCCTTGGTACTATTCGGGAAGTTCCTTTTGGGCAGGGCGGGCTCGTGATGACTGGGATTGTATCGTCTCGAATAATCCTCATCTGAAGAACCTAAGCAATGATGAGTCAACGTGAAATACATTATTCCGGTAAATTCAGGAGACGGAAGGACCAGATTCTAAGAACCGACTTACTGGCACGTCGTGTTGAGGTAATAAGCCTTTCATCGGGGTGAGAGAAAGTGTCGGGGAGCGGATTGTTCCCGCCGATTCGATGGCTGTTAATAACACTTAGAGCCGTTGATTTTGCCACATCTTCACTGATCTTAAGATCTGTCGAGAAAAGGTTACTTATTATTCATACCTAATACCTATGTGCTTAACCATCAATCAATGATCCATGTATTTAGTACCAGATGACATTACGGCAAACTCATCATCCTCAATGTCCCAGGCATCCCGGACGCTGTTTTGGAAATCCTGGAAGGATGACGGCCCACCGCCCGCCTTACTTATTCCCCAGGAACTCTCCTTGTGTGGACTAGGCCTGTAAATGGGGAAATCAAGTTATCCCCCTTCCGCAGATGACTTTATCTTACTTTCAGGTGTTTAACTTGACAAATTCGAACCTTCCTGGAACGGTTTTGGTGTTCTTCCTCCAAAATGACATTGATTCCCCCTGCTTTCCTGGGTTGGAGCTCCCACCTTTAGCAGGGCCCGTGCCGGCACCATTGTTCCCAGATTTATCCATCCCTGGCCTTGCTGTTAAAGAACTAATTAAATTAATAATTTTGATCTCGCTTCAGATACTCCCTTATTAGCGGTAATATTTTATAGCTGGCATACATGTTATATTTTAACATCACATACGTACCTACGACCTACGTATGTGTATCTGTGTAATTTGTAATGTTTTGTATCTGCACTATTAAGCGTATGTCATTCTGGTTAATAATTACAAGATACAATTATATCAACGCTGCTGCTTCTACCGCATCTACGTTTTCTCGGACAATTTACCAACAACTAGGACGAAAAGGGAATGCCTGATCCTTATAATTTAAAGATCTAGTTCTAGTTAGCGTACTGCAAATGTTGCTTACTCTCTTTACTTGAAAACTGAGTAAGGGACTAATTCCACCGTAAGAAAAAGAGGCTGGCTTAATTTGTAATTCACATACTCACCTCTCACCTCCAACAAAAAACCCGAACTGTAAAATAACAATAGAGACACGTCAGCAGAAAAAAGACGTGTAAAATGTGATAACTGCCGATGCCGACTATCACTTTTAGATTTCAGCCATGTCTTAGACCCATTGTGAATTGATTGTGACTCCTAACGGTAGATGTTAACTTTAGCTAGGCACTCTCCTCCTTTTTCAAACTTGGAACTTGGTCTTTTTGAAAACAATCGTAAAATAACCAGAAGCACAGTTAGGCCAACTACCTACAGATGGGCTCAGAAAAGGAATCTTCCCGGTCAGAATCAACCAACACAAAACCAAGGTTCAAACTCTCACTGATCTAAATACGTGTAACGTGTAATAATGTATCTGTACTTAGCAGGGGGAGCAGCAACCAGCGTTTAATCTACTATTTACTGTCTACTACGTATGTACTACCTACATACAAGCTCGAATTTCGCATCATCCAACATCCATTCTGATAGTTCACATTTAATATGTACATTAAATATTACTATGTATTGTAGTTTACAGTAAACCCTGATCCTGATCCCAAACACGTTTGAAGACCAAAACAGGTTTTCAGTATGTGCGAATTCATTTGGGTTAACCAGCCTTTCAAAAGTTAGACATCGTTTAAATAAATACAAAATTCTGCTTTATATGTGTGCCTTGTAATTTGTTGTAAAGGCTTAAATAGGTGCATCTAATGTTTCATAAATACGTTAATACAATATTGCACAGGAGCATGAACTTTGATATCTGAAGCTGTTCTTTTTCATTTATAGAGAATTGAATTATGAAATGGTGTCATGCACCAATTGATAAAATCCAGAGAAGAGTAGGTAGTGTTTTTGAAGTCTAGACTTCAAAAACACTCATGCTAAATGCTACGCTCATGTACGTAGTGTAGGGACATGAGCCATGAATGTCATATGTGCCGACACCTTATCATATCAAAATATCCACTACATATACATATTATTTGCAATGTATTAATACGGTAATATATGGTGAAGCATTATTCTTACTTATATGCCGTGTAAGAATATCATTGGTGCGGTCAGAGGTTGCAGAAAGAATAGTTTTAGTACAAGTGCTCTGACGAGCGCAAACGGAATGACTGTACGTGAAACGAATCATAACAGTGAAAGCAAAAGTGCTCTGACGAGCTCATGCGTGTCGCCCTGCGTGCTACACGGAATTGTGAAACACAAATCACAACCGTGAAACAAATTACAACAGTGAAGAAATCAATTTTTAAAAAAATGTCTTTAAGTTTCCCGCTAATTAAACGAATTTTTAAAAAGTTTTGATAGTATTAGGTGTACTTCAGTGGATCCAAAACCCATGCTAACTCAAGTTGAACTTTGGTGACCCTTATGGGGCACATGGGGGTCATGGGTAGGTCGGAACATGATTTACATCACGGATTCGTAATCCGTATCCCCTAACGGTGATTTTGACGGATATACCCAAGTGACCTCTTTGAGGTCACCAAATGACTCCCAAAGGTCAATATCGGAAAATCGTTCCTAGAGAAAAAGTTATGAAAAAGTGAACCTTGACAGGATATATTTCCCGCCCGGGGCGGTATTTTAAGAAATATACTCCGGTTCTGAGAAGCCCTTTACTAGACCTACAATAAGAGGTATGATTTGACAGGATTAGCCCACGAGGAAAAACGAAAAGTTGAGTCTAGGGCCGTTGTGACCATGGTCGTACGCTATTTCGTGCCAATTTACACATCCCCTGGGTTATAGAGATAGGGAGATTTGGACTTTGGCCTATATTCTTCATAAGATTTCCTGGTTTATGAAGGAGCGTTTCAGTAGCTGGAAGCGGAGCAGAATTTTGTTTTGTATAAATAAAATAAGCATAGATATGCATACATACATTCGTATACAAAGTTTTATATTCGGAAAACGGGTGTTCGATACAGATAAACCTCACACTTTCTCCGGAAAATGTTTTGTGGGAAAGGCCGACCCTAGTATTTCGGGCATTTTCATTATACAAAGAGTCTGGCCTGAAATATTATAAAAGTGGCTCGGTCGGGCACTTAATACAAGTTTTTCGACACTACTAAGGTATTACTCCTCCTTATTATGTTAAACGTATTATGTATGTTAGACGGCTAAGGTAAACAGTTCCGAGTTGTGAGTACCTACAAGCCTGGCCACAAGTGTCTGCATGTGAAATGTGAAAGGGTTCAATTTAAGAAAGAGCTCACCTTTTGTTTCCGAGCCTGTCTATTTCTATGAAATTGTTATTATACTCAGTCCTAGTATGTATTGATATTGATTTTGGCAACTTATTCCAAATTTAGAAAACTGAGAACTGCATCGTTTACACTATCCTCCTTTTTCTCTCACCATTCCAGCTGCATTCCATTAGCCCGAATCATAAGGTCGGAATGAACACATTCAGAACGGTATAATTAAGACGCAGCTTAGCGTTTGTTTTCACTTCCCCATCCGTCCCTTTGAGTCCTGTCCGAAACACGGACAATAATGCAAAACTAAAGCAAGTCGATACGAATATTAGGTGGGCCGCTGACTATCATTCACATAAAGCTCGAATAATCTAATTCAGCATGACAGTGCTTCGTGCACCAAATCCTTGTCCTCCAGCATATTCCATGAGAAACCCATCACGGCTCGCTTCTTGATAAAGCCAGATCGAGAAGAAATTAGTCGAATATTGCACTTAAAGCCACCCTGGGTTATTCTAAGTATATGGGTAGTATATGGATAAATTATATTATTCAGCGGAATAATTCGCTTTTTGAGCTACAAATATAACGCAACCTTAACCTAACCAAACAGCAAGGCAACCGAACAGGACCTTAATTCCACAAAACTCTGGACTTGAGCTTGGGACTTCACTGTAAAATGTAGACTTTTCCCGGTACGAACTGCTTGGTCCTTCCTAATGAAAATTGATGATTCCTGGCAGTATATATGGCCCTTAATAATTAATGGGAGACCCCCATTAGCGGACGTATCCGCTCCTGGGTCAGATCTTCCGGAGGACGGCTCCTGGGAGATCAGTGATTCATTAAATGTAGCCTCGGCCTGTCTCCTTCTGCTCTGCTCCTAAATGAATGAAATGTTTCTGTGTGGCACGTCAGAGGGACAAGAGGGAGGCCGGCCAGTTGCCAAGAATCCGCCAAGACTAGCCTCTCGCCTCTTCCCGAGACGCCCTGCCTGCCCGACTCTCATCCTCTGACATTGACTCCGTTCAGTGTTTGTCCGGGCAGTAGCGGAGACAGAGGAACCTGGCAATGCTCCTTCAGCCCCCCTCGTCATGGACAATAAGCACATAACTTTTTCCCGGGAGACCAAGACGAGCTCTAACTCCAGCTCAAATTCCCAGCAAGAAGAGGTTGACCCGGGTCGGAGGTCCGAGACCCGTCACCACCACCACCATGCCCACAACCAGAGGTCAAGGTCCAGCTCCCGCTACGTGGAGCTGGAGAAGCCGAAGAAGAAGCTGGGCAATGCCAGCAGTTCCTCCCTCATGTCAATTCCACAGACTGTGAAGCTCTCGATGCTGAACAGTGGGTTCATCTCAATCAGTGAGTGCGTAGCCAGTTGTAGGCACATTATTGAGGTCAGGCACTAATTCCACTCTGTTTGGAATTAGAAGAAGAAGACGGGAAAGTCCTGTCCTCCCTCCCTAAGAGCCCTGTTGACAAAGAAACCTTCCTACGGCTTTGTGATGAGCGGCGGAAGTTCCCTGTATTGTACAAAGCTGAGTTTCAGGTGGGTTCCAATAATATAGGAATGCTTACCCACAGTGAAGTCTGGCAATTCCATAAATTTAGTTAGGACCTCTCAAAATTATAACATTTGGCCATTTTTTCTATGTAGTCTGCCATAAATTAATAAAAATTAATCCATTCCATGTATTTCAGCGTAAATAATAAAGATTTTACCGGGAAAATAAATACCAGTATCCCAGCCTTTAATGCAGTTGGATTAGGTTTAGGTTTAAATGCCTACTTTTACGTGTTAAGATAAAGTTAGGTTAGGTTGGGCTTGGATTACACATATCAAACTTATTCCGCTAAATGCTCTAGCTTATTGGGAGAAGCTATTTTCTGGCGTAAAAATGGAAGCCTAGCCTATGGAACAGGTTGATTCTAGTACAAATCATTGAAATACCATAGCTCCAGGTATATGTACAGTATTTATTTTGCAAGAGGAATAATGTCTCCTCGAATTCGTACCTATTTGATTCGGCATAATAAGTGGGACTTAATAATAGTATGTCCGACTCCGTTGCATGGGCCCATTATCCTGACCGTCTGGTCACAGCGTGTTAAGAACTCTCAGCCTACATCACTCCTTCTCCTTATGAGATGACGTAGGAGACAGTAATGTTTGCGAATCCTTACTCGTCTCAACCCCGATTCATTTGGTGCCCCATTTGCAAAAAACACAAATGTTGGTAAGTCTATTTTTAAACACTATTTCTCCTGCAAGGCCATTGAAGTTCTTGGCATGCTGTGCAGTTCTAGACTCCGGCATTCGGGCCCCGGTTATACCCGCCGCATAATGCTAAACGACCTACGGATGTTTAGGAGATCTACGGGATTACCCTTATTACTTATCCTAGGTAGGCTAGTACATTGTATTCTGCCAGACACGATTTCAAGACTTTGATCACGAAGGTAATGAGCGGGTTTGTGGGATCCTCCTAAGTGCTCAAGTCTTTTAGACCCAAACGTCTTATGGGATTATCTTGCCCGTCTGTCCGTCTGTCTGTCACACTTGAAATGGCTCCGTACAACTCAGATGTAAGCGCGCATAGTAAGACACTTTCTGCTTTATAGCTGCTTCTTCGCTCTTTATGTGCTCTAGTAGACCCTGATTATTATATAACGAAGGCCATACCAGGCTTCACAAAATAGTAAAATTATAACGCTTTATACTATATCACTAGTCATATCCTGAGAAGCAAAACTGCAGACATTACTCCACACATGCAGTTGATTAAGCACTTTTAATTCTATAAAACTCAGTAAGAAGTTAAGCGATTCACGAATATGCGTAGAACGTATTTCATATTTAAACTCAGATTACACGACGCATAGTAGACCAAACATCACTTGTATATAAACTCGAAGCGCCTTATCAAACTGCATCTAAATGTAGCTAGCTTACAAAACGTATTTCAAACTTTCAAAACACACAGATTTATGATATTTCTTTCAGAAATGGACAAAAAGCAGGAACTTTAGGGATAAGGGTAGGGTCTGTGATGGATAGAAAATTAAGGACGGATAGAAAGGATAAATGCGGGGATTATGCATAGGAAATAAATGTTGAAACAGGTAGAAAGTATAAATGCAGTGGTTGTGGATAAGAAATTAATGTAGAAACGGGTAGAAAGGATGACGGCAGGGTCGGTGATGGATAGGATGTTAAGGTATGAACGGATAGAAAGGATAAGAGCCTGGTCTATTTTGGATATGAATTTAACGTAACAACGAGAAAATAGTGACATAGGTATTTTATGTAGGAACAACTTGAGCGAGTAAAAATCATGAAGAAAGGAAATGAAAGAAGGAGTTTGAAATGAAATATAGACGGAAAATTACTAAAATTTGCGAAATATAATGAAGGATAGAAAGTAATGATACCGCGTGGCCATCTTGCTAGCGAATATATATTTGTACATGTCCGCTTTTTGGCACATCCGTGACCCGTGAACCCATTACCCTGGGATGACCCATACGGGTCATCTAGGGACAGCTTGAGTTAATGGCGATATAGGATATTCAAACGCATTCTGATGCAATGAATATAGGTACGTGTCCGCTACTCGTCCTGCGTGTGATCCCATGACTCTAGTATGACGTGTAAGGTTCATCCACGGGGTCAATTCGAGTTAATGGCGATATAGGATATTCAAACAGATGCTGAATCAAGTGTTACAACAAGCTTTCGATTCAGACCTTAGTCATGTTGTGACCTCAAAGTGGTCACCGAATATAGTCCACCGAAACATCACATGTAGCGTATATCCTGTCAATGACCCTGGAAGGATCTGCAAGGATCAAAGAGGGTCAATTTGAGTTAATGCCGATTTTAGATACTCTGGAGATGCCTGAATTAACCGTTTACATATTATTTTTTAATTTCGTAGTATAGTACGTAGTTCTACCTAGTGACAAATACGAGCGAGGCCAGTTTATAGTAACTTTGCACTGATTTAGTTTTATTATAGAGGACAGACTTTTTCGTACAAGAAAAATCCGAAACCCAGACTTCAGGAGGTAAATAGGAAATGAAATGTTATTCAGAAAATCTCTCTTTCAATCTTACTAAATATGCTTGCATAGGGGTAGGAAGGCAGGAATACTGGAAGGCAAGAAATGTAAACGAAGGCATGAATCTTCAAAGGCATGATATGTAAACGAGAGCATGATGTTAAGAAGGCGTTAGAGCCGTTAAATACTATTCTAGAACCTTGCCATAATACTATTCCCCTTGGTAGGAATACTAAAAGGTAGGATTGCTACTAGAAACCAAGAGATGTACTAAAGGATGGCATGAATGTTGAAAGACCAAGAAAGGAAGAGTATTAATGGTAGCATACATTCTGGAAGCCAGGAATTCTACACGGCAAACGATGTAAACGAGGGAAGGAATGGTGGAAGGGGGGAGAACCGGAAGAAAGATGTTGGGAAAGCATGAGATATGAACGAAAGAGGAAGGCATGAAATCCGGAATTCAGAAATACTGGAAGGCAATTATTTTAAATGAAAAGTCAAACAGGAAGACTGGGTTGCGAAATGTTAATGGTAAGATAGAGTCTGGAATACTGGAAGGCAAGAAATGTAAGCTATTTAATTTCGATCAAATTGTGCACAGACGTTTTTAAGCTCAAGCTGCCGTTCATCGGACGGGTACTTCACTAGTACTACCATAGGCTGGATAGACGAGCTTATACCTTACTACCTTGTGTATACAGCTTTTGCGAATATTGCAGCTACAATATGTCTCTTGTAGTATTACCTTGACAAAATTTCGATTTTAATGGGCGACCTTCAATTGGTACATGATTTCCCTTAGGGGGAATAATTGCTAATTCTAGTTATCTCCAATTGATTTGCAGATAGGATGCAAAAATGAGCATCACCCTTGTCGCCACGCCATGAAATTGAGCAATAAAGACAAGAATCAGAATTATCGTGTAATTCCATGTAATATTTCACTATATTCTAACGTTTATTAATTTCCGAACACATGGCTACCTTGTAATACTAATCTATTCTTTTTAGACGACTACAATCGTGTAGTTTTAGAACCATCGAAGGAGTATCCGGGAGACTATATCAATGCCTCATATGTTGACGTGAGTCATTTCCATTTTATATTTGTACATTTTCGCAATCTCGATTGATATACAGTGTATACAGTTTTGGGCAAATGTAATTCTCGAATTTTTAGAGGGCTGTGCATACTCCTACTTCTTATAAGTTGCTCTATAGCATTATGTGGTTTATAGACTTATATATTCACTATTTGTTCAACACCTAATTTTTATGCCTTGAAAATCATCATCACTTATTTTATATGGCTTATGCCTGACGTAATTGTCTTGGGAATCGGATTTAGAAAGAAGAAGCCTGTAAATACAGTATGCACGATATTCTACTCTTTCAGAGCCTCCTCGAGCCAAATGCCTACATAGTGTGTCAAGGCCCTACCGAGAACACTGTTGGGGACTTCTGGAGAATGATCTGGCAGAAGGACGTCACTTGCATCATCATGCTTACCAAGACCTTCGACTTCATTAAAGTCATGTGTCATCAGTACTGGCCCTCAGGTGGGATCTCCAATTACGGGGGGATCAATGTTCAGGTCATTAGCGAGGACAAGCTGGCCAATTTCTACATTCGTAGGATGAAATTTCAAATGGAGGGACATGAGGTACGAAGTAACGCCTATTCGAAAGAGACCAAAGTTACCCAGTCATCGTGGCTCAGGCTTGCGAGCGGATTCTCTCAATCTCTTAAACTAACTTTCGTTGCTTTCTCTGGAGAAAGTATGGAGAAAGCAGAGTTGCAGCAGAAACATAGACATAAAAAGTTGTCACTCAATGCAGGCATATTATTCTGGGTAGCCTACGTCTTTCCCAATATAACTTAGTTATGACTTGAATTCTGGTCCAGCACTCGGAGGAGCGGGAACTAGTTCAGTTCCATTACGTGGAGTGGCCGTGTCACTCAGGCCCCTTCCCTACGGCCCTCCTTGACTTCCGACGTCGCGTCCGCCAAGTCCTGGCCGAGAGGCCGGAAATCGGAAAAGGGCAGACTCTCGTCCATTGCAAGTAAGTACTGGAAGTTGCCCTATTGAATTAATTCAATGATTCGATTATTCATATTATTGAATTCAATTATTTCCCGGTAAAAAGCTATACTTTACTCGATCGAACTTATACCTAATCCCCGAAACGCTAAAACTTGATACAGCGATGGAGGTGGACGATCGGGGGTCTACTGTGAGGTGGATGCCAATCTCGAGCTTTTAGACGAGGATGGCCTCGTGGACGTCTGGGGCTACTTGAAAAATTTGAGGTCAATGAGGAAAGGGCTCGTGGAGGAACTAGTAAGTCGTTATATTTTTAGTAACCATGTATTTCCAGTTCCTGACGCGTGACTTTGACGCTCTTCCGCAGGACCAAATCAAGTTCATCTACGATACACTTGAGGAGTACGTAATATGTCGGAAGACTTGGTTCCCGGTCTCAGAGCTCTCTCAACGACTCAAGCACAAGTCAATGAAGGACCCACAGACTAAAATTAATGAGTATCAAAGGGAGTTTTTGGTAGGTTTAGAAATTACGCAGAAATTTCCACCAGTTCTGGTATCTGGCCGGGTTTGGGTAATCTAGTTTCAAGTTTGGGCCTAACTTTCCTCCAGTTAATATGCAAGCAGACGCCACGGTTCACAATAGGAGACTGTGCCGGAGGACACCGTGGGGACAATCGTGATAAGAACAGGGACGTTCTCGTCATACCTCGTGAGTCAAACTGCAAATCATGTTCTTACTGAATCCAACAACCCTTGGCCTCGAAACTCATGTTTTCTCCAATCTTATTCTTAGCCGATAATTTCCGACCGTACCTGACGTCTTTCCAAGGGAACACTTTCACTGACTACATTAATGCTGTCTTTGTGGACGTGAGGCAACTTTCCTCTTACAAAAGGGTCCTTGAAGGCAATGTGCCTTAAATAATGTGGTGTTTGGTTTCAGGGTTATCGACAGTCCCGAGGATACATAGTTACGGAATGGCCGCTCGCGGGCACTATCTCCTATCTCTGGTCTCTTGTATACGACTACGATGCTAGTGCTGTGGTGGTGCTCAGTAGTCCGGAAGCGACAACAGTGAGTGAATAGGATGCCTGTGGGGAATCGAAAGTTTTGCTATATCGGTTCCGATTCTATTGATCTACCAATACCAATTCTAACATTTATATTACGCTCTGGTATCGATTTATGCTCCTTTCGATGTCTTAGATTCTGATTTGGATTCCGAAACCTTTCTTCTCTTTCATTCTGATGTCGATTCCGATACTTTTCACTGTCTTGGTTTATAATTTCGACTCCGATACTTTTCACTGTCTTAAATAGTTTATTATTTCGATTCCAATACTTTTCCCTTTCTTTGTTTATTATTTGGATTCCGATACTTTTCACTGTCTTAGTTTACGATTTGGATTCAGATACTTTTCACAGTCTTAGTTTATTATTTGGATTCCGATACTTTCCCTGTCTAATAATTATGATTCTGCTAGCGATTCCGATACCTTTCCCGTCTAAATATATGATTCCAATACTGGTTCCGATACTGCACATCATTCGATGATTCCGATTCCGATTCTCCAGCCCTGGTAGGAATCCGTTAATCCTCAATATTAGATGACCCTGATCCTATCAGAGCTTGCATTTAATATAGACCTATCCCCCTTTCTGGCCCGATGCGAGCCGGTCCAAGAAGTACGGCCCTGTCTTCACTATCGACCACCTGTCCCACAATTTCTATCCGAATATCAAGAGCTGGGTCTTTCGGATTAACAAGAAGGTACTAAAACTCTGGAATTCACAAATTCCCTTGGATCCCGACTACAGAACCAGATTCCTTGTAACCTTCCAGATTGTGTCTCTTACCGAGCTAATGGCCGGCGTGAAGGCGGAGCCGAAGACATGTAAACTATTCCAGCTCACGTGTTGGCCAATGGAGCACAAGGTCCCGTGCTCCACTAATTCGCTGGTCGAACTCATGAACATGGTGGAGCGATGGAGGGCACGGACGGACTACGGCCCCGTCGTCGTCGTCTCGCCGTGAGTCCTCCAGAACTTGTTCGGAGTTGTCGCGTTAAGTAGTTGACCGCCTACGGGGCTCCTTGTGCAATATTCAAGTGTTGAACCTAACAGTGTGACCTGTGACCTTTCTAGTGATGGCCGGAGCAGAGCGGGCGTCTACTGTGCCGCCAATGCCTGTATTGAGCAAGTGATTCAATACGGAGAGGTGGATGTCTTCACGGCCGTCAAAACCGTCCGCAGACACCGGCCTCAACTCATTGACAACATGGTAAATTAAAATATTAGTACAACATGCCATGTTGTCACTGTCCAAATTTAGCTAACCACTGTTCGCCTTTCTCAGACGGAGTACAAGTACTGCTACGACGTTGTTCTTCATTACGTTCTGCACTATTTGAACAAGGATCAGAGCCTGGCAGTGAAGAAATGATCGGTCCTTCTCCCTCCCCGGTCTCCCAACTACATACAAACTTAAACTTAGGCAAATAAATACACTTAAGTACAGTTTACTTTTTATAAAATACAGGGAAATTATTATTCACCTTATTTTAGTATTACTAGGGTACAACTGTATGGAAAATTGTGTTTTAGATCAACTATTGCTAACACTGTCTATAAGTATCTATAGTTTATCACTGCTTAGCTATTTGCACTTTGCACATCATTAACAGAACCTTATTTAAATAGCACATTTTAGTCATGAATAATAATACAACGACTTCAGCGAAAACACTCGCCTAGAACTTATTAGTAATTGAAATAGTCAAGCCCCGGAGTTCCTCTTAAGGATACCTATAGATAAGTAAATGAACAATACAGTACTTGCTAACCTTGTTTGAAACGTGTTACAGTACGCAGTACGACTGTGTGTGTGTCACTGGACACATGTTCAGGGCACTTTCACCATAAGCTCAATTTGGTGAGCTCGGACCAGCGCAGCGGGATAAATGTTTAATAGGATCCAAACTGTACTTCTGTTCATTAAAAACATTCTATTATTTAGCTGTTATTAAAAGTAAGTCCTAGTCAGCGTCAGTAGGCAAATTTATACTCGCGTGTTTATATTTTATAGAGTGAATTGCAAATATAGTTAACAATATTTAACAATATATTATTAAACTTAGTCCAAAACGCCCTATCTCTATAACACGGGATTTTTAAATTTGTGCAAGCGAACGTACGACCATAGGGTCAACAGCTCTAAACTTAACTTATTGCGTAGATTCTAAAAATCCAATGCTCCCTCCTGGCAAATGACGCCTTGACCCCTTCCCGGTGGGTGGAAAACGACCTTTTATCCCTTTTGCCGAAACTATGGCATGTGGCGCGTCAAAATCTCTCTCTGCACCTCAGGTTCACATATCTTAGATGCAACACGTGATTTTAACCTCTCGGTGACACCACACGACCACCCACCGGTGACCTCAGAAGATCAATCGGGGTCAATCCGACTCGACCATGGCATGTGACATATCAAATTGACCAGTAGTGCATGGGGAATGTGACTATATGCTTTGACCCATGATTGGACCTCTCCGTGACCCACCAGTGCCCCCAGAAGGTCAATCAGGGTCAATCCGCCTTGACCATGTCATATGACTAAGGAACGGATTTCGACATAAAAGCATATTCTTATGACGTACAAGTAACGACCTCGCCTTCGGCTCGTGTCTTATACTTGCGCACGCGGCTCCGCCGCTTAGCAAGGTTGGCTCTA